>NAVB01001443.1:0-18755 GCA_002179805.1 Acanthamoeba lenticulata | reverse complement strand
AGAGATTCTCCTCACCTGGCCTTTTCATTTTGGTTGGCGTTTTTCGAGGGGTGCTCTTCTTGGGCGTTTGAACGCCCATGATGTCCTGCACATCCATCGTGCTTGCCCTCCTTCACAAAAAAAAAAGGTTACACGGGCTGGATTGCAATCTGTGCTCAATGCAGAAAAGCTGTGCTGACGTCAGGCTGATGGAAGCATTTTCGCCGACTCGACGAAAGCAGTCAACGCCAGAGTCAACGGGACTGGTGACCGCGAACACCTGGGCGGGGCGCTTGCACGATTCGACACGATCAGCACTGAGGCACATTAGCGCTTCGATTTTGTAGAATCCCCTCCCACGCACCATGTCGACGACACCGAAGGTTAAGAGATCCGCGGATGACTTCTTTGCTCAGTTCCAGGAGGATCACCGCCCCACCACCGAGCAGCTCGTCATTTACTTCCCGAGCGCGCTTGCTCTCACTCTTATCCCTCTCTGTACGTATGCACCTAAGGCTATTTCACTGTCGTCTTGTGTCCCGATCTTGTTGCTCCACATGTGCTACTGTCCTCCTTGTTGATTAATTAACTGCGGATCTACCGGCAGTCCTGTTCTACTCCATTTTCGGTCTCGATCTGAGCACCTACCTTCCTCTCTTCGGCGTCGTATCGGTGGGCAGCGCGCTCATCCTCACCCTCGCCTATCACAACATTGCCCACTGGCTGAAGACCAGGTATGGACTGATTACCGCTTTAAATTGGCGTCATCATCAGCTCATCCAATACCGGAATTGCGCCAGGCTCATCTCCCACCGTGAGGGCCTCATCTCGGTCTCCAACATCAAGAGCGGCAAGAACAAGAAGGACGTGCTGGCCAAGAAGAAGGAGGAGCAGGCTCAGGTTACTCAGCGTGAGTCGATTGCTTTCTCCATTCTCTACAACAACGCGCTCTTCCTCTTCAGCGTGATTGTGCTCGGTTTCTTCGTCTTCAAGTCGGCCTCTGCTCCCTTGTACGTCCCCTCTTGTCTCTTGCAAATCTAAATCCTTCCTCCTTTATTCATACCACAACCGCCGTGCAGCAACTACGTGCTTTCGGTCTCGCTCTCGGCCGCCGCCCTGTCCTTCTTCTCGGCCTCCTCTCTCTAAGCAAGCAAGTCAAACACTTCATCAAGCTGGCGGAAACCAACACGACGTTTCGGGTCGTACATGTAGCGGGGTAGGTGGGTGTGATGCCTCCACACAAGTGAATAAACAGCATCAACAGCAACAGCTCAGTAGGAAGTACCTCCTTCACCGCCTTAGCCACTAGGCGGTGGACGCCCTAACAGCCCGCGAAAGAAGGAGTTGGAGAGAGCAGACGAGCTACTCCCAAGTTGATTCGTTTGTTGAAAGGGCGCGGGCGGGCGACGAGCGCTCCTCCCACACGAGCACAAATTATGCTGTGCGCCCACCCTCTTGGGGCCAGCGCTGGACACTACCACGCACAGCCTTAGTGCAATGGCAGGGGGTAGCATCCAAAGAGCCCGCCTGCTTGATCGCAAGCCCTTCCAGCCAGGTAAGTATACCGCCCCATGCTCTCCACGTCGTCTTCATGTAGGCGCGCCACCCGCCACTTCCATTGTGGGATGGGAAAAAGATTTACCACCACTTGAGGGCGACTGCCTGATGGCCTTTCCCGTGGCTTTTCTTGTTCGCTCTAGGCTTGGGCAGACCGGTGGTTTCCTCGCTTTGGTGTGAGTGACCTCCTGGGACAGCAGGTACACGCCCCAGAGCGAGGGAGAGAGGAAGGGAAGAAGAGACCACAAGAGGAGAGAGGGTGGAGGGCAAACCCGAAAGAGACGAGATGGTATGGCGACGATGAGAGCAGCTACAAGGTGCGCATAGACAAAGAGTTCAGTGGTGAAGAAACCAGAACAAGGCACATGTTTGCATAAGTGGGAAGTAAAAGGGTTGTTGTCTTATCATCATTGTCATGATCACCAACATTTGCAACATGTCCCTCCCACCCTCCTTTGTAGAGTCCTCACCTTGTTGCCTCACCTTTTGTATTTGACGTTGAAGTCGTCCTACACGCCACCGGTCTTCCGCGTGTTGAACCACTTCTTCATGTAGAAGATCTGGAAAGCCGTCATGCCGAGAAGCACGACCGACTCGAGCGTGCTGAACATGTAGACGCGGGTGTACGTGCTCTCCTGGGCTGTTTCAAGTAAAGAATATAAAGATTAACAACAAAAAGTTCAAGCGCCGTTGGGCTTCAGGGGAGCAGGTACAGGGAGCACGTACTATCGCGGTGGGTCTGCTCCCTCACGCGGAGGTACCTCTGTTCCTTCAGCACGCGCTCGAGCTCCCTCTTGATGGTGCGGGCAGATCTCTCCAGAGGCTGCAGCGAATCTAAACGCACATGAAGGGTCAGCTCACAAGGGACTCGCTCCACCATCTAGCTCCCATCAAATGATTGCAGCAGCGTACCGTTGGACTGCTGCTGTTGCTGCTGAGACGTGCTCTCAGTGGTGATATCAAACTTCACCACCTTGGCAGTCCACCTCGACATCTCGTTATCGAAGCAGAAGCTGTAGGGGCCGATCTCGTTGGCGCGAATCGTCTTGACGAATTCCTCGCCCTCGGGGAAGAAGTGGAGTTGGTCGTGGAGGAGGGAGCCCGTGGGGCTGACGATCCTGAACTGCACATCGAGAAGACCCCCTCGAGTAACAACGAATTCGAATGTAATGTCCTCACCAGCGCGCTGAGCCTTGTAATTAAAGCACTCAGTTGTTCGCGGCTCGACTTGCATCGTCATCCCGTGTGCGGCCTGAACAATGAGCAGCGCCACCGCCAAAAGCTGAAGCAGCACCACAGCCTTCATCTCGTGCTTCTCTTATCGTCGATATGATGAGCGCGCACCAGATTTGGTTGCTCTTGTCCAGTGCTGACGTCACCACCTTTTTCCTCCTCCTTGTGGAATTTCGAGCTGCTTGCTGCGACCCTTCCCCACCACGAAGGATGGAGAAGCTTGCGCAACCACCGGGACCTGGGATATGATGCTTTTAATGTCCGATCTGAGAGCTGACGCACTTTCATTCTGCGGTGATCCGCGCGAGGCTCAGACCGCGTTCCTGGCCATGAGCAAACAGACCAGGTCGCGAAGGACTGCCCACAACGCCCAGCCTCCACCTTCCACGCAGAGCCACACGTACCACAAACCACAAAGCGCTTGTTCGTCGCGATGAAGGGCGAAGCTGTGTACCGAAAGGTGTTGTTCCCCATGTTCAGCTTTGGGCGCAAACAGACCGTCGTGCTGCTGCGTGCCATCTTCGGCCCACTCTCAGGAAACGACTACATCGAGATCGATGAGCTGCTCCCCCTCCTTACCCTCCTGGACTCGGCCGGCGCTCGGCACCTTCATGAAGAGCAGCGCAAGGAAGAAGAGGGCCGGTGTGGCGGCGATGACGGGACATGTCAGCGCGACGAGTCAGGTCAGAGCCGAGCTTGCACGAACAGCTCCGCCAGGACAGAACACGATTGGCTCAGCGGGAACAATGCCTCCAATCACGTTGAGAGCGAAAGGTAGCGGTGGTCATGGATGATCACTACTTTCGGCGTGGAGTTCACTGTTTGGGGTGCAGGGGTCATGAAGAGAGGCAGCGGCGAGTGCTCGTCATCGATGCACGCAGGAAAGATGAATACGAGTACAGTCACATCAAAGGTGCGATAAACGTGCATTATGTCTTCAAGAAGGCCTTTGTGCCGGGGAAGGCCAAGAAGGCCGCTCGACACATCATCGAGTTCCTCCCCCCAGACTTGCGGGAGGACAAGCAACTCCCCATCGTTGTCTACTGTGGCGTGGGCCTTCGGTCCAACCTGCTGGCACGCGTCCTGCGCAAGAAGTACCA
The DNA here is from genome assembly GCA_002179805.1 of Acanthamoeba lenticulata. Classification (NCBI taxonomy): domain Eukaryota; phylum Discosea; order Longamoebia; family Acanthamoebidae; genus Acanthamoeba; species Acanthamoeba lenticulata. The sequence goes on along the minus strand of NAVB01001443.1, from coordinate 14,886 downwards.
CTTTCACAACGTGCGCGTCCTCAAGGGCGCTCTCTACCAGTGGGTCAACCTGGTACTTGCTTCCTTGCCCGCTCCTGCCCAGAGTTCTTCTCGAGTTGTCGCTCACCTCCTCAAATGGGGCCACATGGAAGAACCTTCCGCTCTACAACTTGAATGGAGACCGACTCTCAGAGGAGGAATACTTTGTGCAAGCCCAGCACTGGTTCGTGGATTTGCTTCTGTTCCGCCCTGGTGAACTTTCATTCTGACTCTGTTCAATCCACCAGGCTGGCAACAACTGTCATCATGAAGGAAAAGACGTTCAACTTGGAGGAGCAGCGCCAGCGACGGATGAAAGCTCGTCGAAAGGAGATCGCCCAACGAGAGAAAGCAAAGGCCAAGGCTGCGATGAAGCACAAGAAAATAGCGGCCACACGATCAGGTGGATGACACGACTCGACTCGTTCTTAACAAAATGATGTCGTGTAGACTATGTACAGCTAAAAAATTGAAACAGACGAGAAAGAAGAGGGATTAAAGCTTGATGATCTTGAGGCTGGCCGTGAGCTCGTTCTTCTTCTTGATCCGCAGCTTGAGCTTGCGCAGGTCCTTGTCGTTTCGGATCTTCATGGTCGCGCCCTTCTCGCAGTACACGACCCGGAACTCCTCACCAGAAGTGAAGCGGCTTGGGTATCTGTCGAGCACGACCTTCACGAGCTTCTCGTAGGAGTAGGCGTTGAGCCGCCCGCCCGACCACACGTCTTCCTCAAAGCCAATGTGCACCGTCGCGCCGCCAAGGCCGATGATGTCTGCTGAGAGAGACAACACATGTGAACCTTTGCTGGTTGGACAACGATCGACTTGGGGCTGGGCATATACCAGGACCAATGGAAGGCGATGCCAAGGGGCTGTTGGGCGCGGAAGTTGAGCTTAGTGTGGGCACGTTCTGCGGGCTGGAGGAGAACTCTGGTGGCTTCTCGGTGTCGATCGTGTATCGCCGACCGAGCGAGCTCCACCGCGACTTGCCCTCGTCCTTGAGCGGGTCGCTCCCATCGACGCTGACCCGCCGCTTGGACGTCTTCAGTCCCAAGACCGAAAGGCTGCCGCTGGGCCGCAGCGGATGCTTCTTGCTGCTGGTCGTGGCCGTGGCCGAGATCGAAGTGGCCGCGGTCGAGGTGGTAGTGGTGGTGATACAAACGATGGGCGGTTCGACCTCGCCGCTGGTCCGCTGATCCATCGCCTCGGACTCGGGGCGGACCGCCGGCGTGGTTTCCATTTCGTTCTCCTCTTGCATCAGAGACTCCAGCTTGAGCAGCACCGCCTTCCGGTCCTTGAAGGACTCGATCCCCAGCAGCGACAGCTGCCGGTGGTCGAGCGTGAGCAAGCGAGCACCGTCCACGCCAGATTCCATGAAGCGCGCTGTTCACAAATGTCAAGTCAGCAACAAGCCTCAAGCTCAACGTTCTGGGGAGGTTGAACGTACGAATGTGTTGCTGGAGGTCGCAGCTGCGCAGCCAATCGGCCACGTCGTGGAACTTCCAGCCGAGGACGGAGTTGTTGCTTCCAGCGCTGCATTCCTGCTCGTCGTCGCTTGTGGGAGACATGGGGGCTGCCTCTATGGCGGCCTCCAACTCGGCCTGAACTGCGTCGAGGATGAGCGACATCGAGCTGGAGCGGCTGGTGCGGGCGGTGAGCAGGTCGATCGAGTCCGTGTCGGTGAGCTCGTCGCAGCTGGTCTCGCTCAAGTCGTCCGACTCGGACATCTCGCTGGCCGTGAGCTTGAGGTCGCGGAGCTCGATCTCCTGGGACTCGCTGATCGACACCTCGCTGCAGCTCAGCTGTCGTCGGTGGTGGCGATGGACCAGGTGTTCGCGGCTCGGAGTGGAGATCAACGTGCCGGTCTCGCTGGCGCCTGGCTGTACAAGAAGCGACTTGGCAAAGATTTCCTCCTCCTGGGGTGCCACCAAGTTGTCGAAGAAGTTGACGTAGGCCTGGTCGCAGACAAAATTGAGGGAGTAGGGCACGCTCTGCCACTCCTGCAGCTGGAGCAAGTGGCGGCCCTGGAGCTCGAGCTTCTCCATGTTGAGCTGGTGGTCCTTGGTGTCCGAGTTGCCGTCATTGATAAAGGCCAGGTCGCGCAGGAAGAGGGCCAGGAAGGGAAGCAGAGGCGACTTTGTCTGCGGGTTCTTCTTGTTGGTATTCGCCACATGGGACAGGTGCTTGCTGTGGCCATAAAGAGGAAATTTAATAAATAAAAAAGTTGAATTAAAAATGGAAAATTGAATTAGAAAAGGAAAGAGGGATTAAATTACCGGTAACTCTTGAAGTTGTCTTTGGAGCTCATAAAGTGCTCGTAGCGGCGGAAGGCATCGCGCTGCTCTTTGCGCACGCCGTCCCATAGGTTCTTCAGGCGCATGACCGAGGCGTTATTGAGGGCCGTCATGAAGGCCATGGCCGAGTTGAAGTTGTTGATCTTGAACAGCTCCTTGACCACGTCGATCACCTTCTCCACGACGGCCGTGTGTGTCGACGATTGGTAGCAGTTTAACAGCATATCCGCCAGCCACAGCGTGATCGTGTTGAACCTGTGGTGATGGAGTCTCATTAGCCTCTTGTCGTTCAAGTGACGTCCAATTTGCGTGCGCCGTACCGCTGAGTCAATGCGGAGATGTTGGGCGAAAGCTCGGCCTTGTTGCTCTTTTGCCAGGCCAAGTCATACAGCTCGCTTGGTCGCACAGCGGCAAAGTGCCTGCGGGACAAGGGCGAGCAAGTGAGTTTGGTATGCGAGCCTCCGCGGAGGAACATGGTGCGCCGTACTGCCAGTCGATGAGGGTGAGGTAGTAGGCGATCTCGCGTGGCCGCGTTGTGTCAAAAGGTGTTCGCACGGCCACCGTGTTGGACGCGACAAACTTGGCGGCGCGGTTCGAGCTTTGCAGGAACTTGAGCTTGAGAAGGTTGACGGTGGAGGAGCTGAGGTTCTCTTGGGCAAAGGCCAACAAGTCCTCTCCGACCTTCTTGTCCAAAGTGAAATCTGCAGCACGACCACAATTATTGTCAGTCTCGAGCTTCACGACTCGGACCTGTTTGGCTCAAGAGTCGGACCTTCGGCGCAGCTCTCGATCCACCTGGTCAAGAAGTCGCCAATGCGCTTCTGGGCAGCGGACCGGTCGCGCTGAACGCTGGCCCGGAAGCTTTCCTGGAGAGCACCGAGAAGGTCGGCCGGGCTTGCGTGTTGGCGGTAGGTCACGAAGAAGACCTTCTGCTTCTCCGGGTCGTTGGCGTAGAGGATCGTATCGACGAGCGCGTAGAACAATCGCGTCCGTTGCTCCATCATGTGAAGGACTTGAAGCGGAGGAGAGAGTGAGTTTTGTCTTGTCGTGTCGTGTCGTGCTGTGTCGTGTCTCGAACGTGTGTTCTGTCGCGTACGCGGGATGATTGCAGCTCTGGATACCTGCGCGAAGACAAGAGTTAACGCAGTCAAACGTGCTGGAGCACCAGGTTTGAAGGCGATTCGCCCCTGATTTGGTAACGACGCACATGTGATCGCACGACGACACACGCGATTTGGTCAGGGTTGTAGAGGAGTCGGCAGCCTCAACCGACCCGATATGGTCTTCCTTCCCGTCCAGGAATGACGCCATGCGTGCTTGGCCGTGCTTTTCCCATCCTAAGAGCGTTCTAGGAAGTCTTCTCTTGGCGACGGCCTTTGTCGCCCCAACAGTTACAGCTCAACACAACGCCATCCAAGAAGCGAAGCGCGTGGCGCTGTTGGAGCTTCGGCTTGTTTTAGGTTCCCCGTGCTTGTAAGAGTTGAAATTGACCAAAAACGGGACAGCCTTCCCTAAAGTGATGCCCTACAACGGCGGAGCTCGCGCTGGCCAACACGCAAGCCCGGCGACCTTCACGGTGCTCTCCAGGCAAACATGTGCTGTGCCGACGACCAAATCCGCGGGTTCTTCTCGCCTTTGGTTGTGCTGAGCATTCTCAGCGAGGAGGTGGCCTTCAATTTCGAAAACAAGGCAAGGTTGCCACAGAACAAAACGCCGCTTTTGCCTCGCGATTTAGTCCGAGTCAGAGTATGACCGTCGTGACCGCTTGTGGCGGTGGCTCTCCTTCTTCTCTTTCTTTTCCTTCTTTTCCTTCTTGAGCCGCTTCTTTTCCTTTCGTTTCTCCTTCTTCTCCTTCTTTCGCTGTTGCGGTTTGCGCCCGCGTCAGTGGCCACGACTTCCGTCAAGTAGAGGACGAGGAAAAGGGGAAAGAGAGCTGCGCGCACCTTGCGCTTCTCGTCCTTGTCTGCGCGCGCGAGGATCCGCAGCGCCTGCTTGAGGTCGCTGATCTCGCCCACGGGCTCGGGCCTGCGCCGTTCACTCATGAATGAATTGCCGACCACACAAGCGTGATGCTGAAAGGGCGCGTACGGGAGCGGTTCGTCGCCACCCTCGGGCTCAGGGATGAGGTCGTATTTCTGGCCGCCTGTGCTGTAGCACTCCGAGGCCAAGTGGCCTCCCGCCCCGCACTTGGTGCACGTCGTGGGCAAGATCGCGCCTGTCCCCCATCATCATTATTATCATCATCAGTTCATTCGAAACGGTTGTGATCAGCCTAGCGCGCCATTTGCTTGCTTGGTGCAGGCGTACCGAGCTCGATGCGGGCAGGCTCACCGGGCCGCGGCTTCCGGCGCTGCGCGTTCTGCTCGAGCTCGACTGTACAGGGAAAGGCCACGGCGCACATTCAGCCAGCGTGGCACGCAAGCGGGCGTGGCGTCGCGGGGCCTTATGTGGGGAGCGAAGATGGGAGGATGGGAGCTTATGCCATTGTTGGGGTCGAGGTCCTCGCCAGACGACTGTGAGACGTATTTCATCGACAGGCTCACCTTGCCCTCCTGCGCAGGTCGGCCTGGAATGTGAGCTATGCGATGCGAGATGCCGAGGAGGCAAAGGCGTGTGCGTACGGCGAGGCTGATGACTTTGACCCAGACGGTCTCGCCCACCTCGACGATGGTGGGCAGGTCCTCGGGCTCCACACGCGACCCGCTCACCTGCGAGATGTGGACGAGCCCGTGGCGCCGCCGACCCTCGAGCTCCACGAACACGCCATAGTCCTTGATCGACATCACCTTGCCCCGGTGGATGCTGTGCAGCTCCGGCGGCGGCTCGTCCTCGCCACGGCCACCGCGTGGTGGTCCTCCTCGGCCGCCGCCATAACCGCCGCCACCGCCACCGCCGCCCTGGCCAAAGGCGTCGCCTCCTCGCCCTGCGGGCAAAACAAATAAATTTAGAATAAATAAAAACAAATAATAAAAATATGAAATAAAGGGCACCTTGCTCAGCGTCGAGGCCGCCCGACTCCTCGAGGCGCTGCAGCATGCGGGCTCGTTCAGGATTCATGAATTTGAAGCGATCATGCTCCTCCTTCTCACCACCACGTCTATCTCCGTCTCCATCTCGACGCCGTCGGTCGTCTCCGCGGTAGTCGTCCCGCCCACTGCGACGACGATCGTCGTCCCTCTCTCGGTAGCGATCTCGCTCGGGCGAGCGTCCACGGTGGTCATCGCGTCGGTGCCGGTCGTCATATCGCGACCTGTCATCCCTGTCACTTCTGTGGTCCCGTTCATCATAGCGCGAGGACCTGTGGTCTCGTCGACGGTCGTCATCCTCCAAATCTCTTCGTTTGTGTTCCCTCTCGCTCATGTTGTGTCAATCGAAGAGCTTTTTCTTGCCTTTTTATTTTCCTTCTCGTCTTGGCCAAATTTCCAGCAAAAGAAAATTTAAAGATCGATTCATCTTCGCCCGAGACCTCGGCTGGGCAAGTCTTGGCGTGTCTACCATGCAATGCCCCGTGTGCCAAATCATCCTTCTCACAGAGGATGAACGGGAAGTCAATGCACACATCGTACGTGAGAAGCACAACGCGGCGGCAGCACCCAAAACGACTCCCTCCGAGATTGTATCCTCGCAAGATTTTGCGTCACAACCAAAGATGATGAAGTAGGCGTGCCACCATCTTACGCATGTACTCATGTTGCATGGGTTGGGGGTGTACAAACAGGACGAATGTCTGACGAATCAGTTCCTAGTGGAGCAAGCGCAGTCACAAGTGCCACAGCCACAAGGCCGCATGTCCGCTGAGGTGCTCATGGGGATGCAACTCGACGAGGAGGTGGCCCTCGAACTCGCTCACTCCACTACCGATGACCCGTACACGTCCCTTCCCCTCATTCTACTCGCTGCAGATGATAACAGGTGTGGCCACAGGATGGCGACGGGGTTTGGGATGTTCACAAACACCTTCAAGTGCCCGTACCCCGGCTGTGCGAGCAGGCTCGAGGCCCAGGAGCTGCCCTCCCACGCGGCCACCAAGCACGCGGCCTGCCTGCAGACCCTCGCTTGCCCCATCTGCGAACATGAGACGGTGAGAACACCAACGACAGTGCACTCATATGACAGCTGATGCTCACTCCACGTGTATCATGTGGGGTTGGTGCTGGGTCGCGAGCAGGGAGCCACCTACGAACCCGATGAGAATACAAACCTGCTGCGACATCTGAACAGCGCACACAGCGACCTGTACGTGTGCCGCCAGCAGCAGCTTTGTGTTGGCCCCAAGAGCTGGGACTCTTATGACTCACTGTCGTGGCACTACGCATAAGAGCGGAGATGTACCAGGCGTTGTTGATGTCACGCGATATGTACATGGAGCACATCAACAAACCCGTGGAGCTGCCCAAGGAAGTCGGCAAGAGCTCCCTGGGTAAAGCACTGTCTTTTTCACCGTCATGATCTTCTTCTTCTTCTTCTGATAACCCCAAAACGCAGTGCAAACGCTGCGGGACAAGGTGCCGGACCAGGAGTGCCAGATCTGTCTGCTCGATTTTAGCAAGGGCGACCGGGTCACATGGTACGTTCTTGTGCGTCGTGTCGTCCCTGCCGCCCCCAACATCGAGGCTGATGTGCCACGATCTTGGGGACAAACAACAGGATGGACTGCTTTTGCGTGTTCCATGAGGACTGCATCGAGACGTGGTTCAAGAAGGTCAACCACCGGGAGTGTCCTGTGCACAAGGAAGACTAGGCCATAAGAGGCGTCTCGTCTTCTTCTAAACTCTTCCCTTCCCCGCGAGCTCACGAGTCACGGGCAGTGTACAGCGTTTTTCTCTTCCTGCAGTAGTGAAGCTCGTTCTTTCTTCTTGTACTTTCTGGTCCTCTCTCTTTTCTTCCAACAAACACCAAACACCAAATACAAAATAAAAATAAAAACAAATACAAAAACCCAAAAAAACGCTTTACTTCTTGCCGGCAGACTTCCTGCGCGAGGAGGCAGCTGCGCCCTTGCTACTGGTCGTACTGGCGGTGCGTTTGGTGGTAGAGGAGCCAGGGGTGGGGGCAATGGCCCATGTCTGTCCGTCGAGCTTGGTGAAGAGGGAGTTGGAGTAGAGCGTGCTGCGAATGTTACTCTTGTAGTTGGAGTTGTTTTCAAAGCGGCTCGCGTCTGAAGGAGGAGGCATTAGAGAACAGGAGGACTGGGGGGTGGGGGAGGGGGAGGAACTCAAGAGGCCTACACGTACACTTCTTGTCGAGACGCCGCCAATGCTCGTCTCGTCCCACCCAGTCGTAGATCTGCTGCAGCTCGGCCGCACCACCTAAAGACTTGAGCGCGGCGTAGATGAGCTCGGTGAAGCTCGCGTACTTGAGGCGGCTGTTGGTTGCCATCTCCTCGAAGGCCGCCTCCAGCTTCTCCTTGCGGGCTGCGAGTCGACTGCTCGCTCCGCCCCGACTCACTTCTGTTTTCGTCTGTTTCTCGTCCTCCTCTTCTTCTTCTTCATCCTCTTCATCATCATCCTCTTCAGCTTCATCCTCTTCATGGTCGCTGTCCTTCTCTTCCTTATCATCGGCAGCGGTTCCATCTTCATCTTCTTCATCCTCGTCAGGTTCATCTTCATCATCCTCGTCTTCCTCTTCACTGGCCTCGCCATCACGCTCATCCTCGGGGTTGGTGCGGGCGCGCTTGGCGGGAGTCGCACCTCCTCGCCTGCGGCCACGCATCGCCGCTGGCGTGTTCGCAGGATTCGTAAGAAGGCGACGTGGCAGTAGCGGGTTGAGGTCTCACACGTACCTGCCGGTGTTACTTCATCCTCTTCCTCCTCCCCTTCTTTGTCGTCGTCCTCATCATCGTCATAGGTCGAGTCGGGTTGGGGCGGCTTGAACTTTACGACTGACCGAAACTCTTGACTCTCCTCTTCTTCCTGGTTTAGACAGCACAAGGAAGGATGAAGATGGCCTTGAACAATGAAGCTCAAACGCAGAAAGTGGGTTGTACCAGGCGAGCGAGGTTGTAGAGCGAGCCTAGCCGACTCCACACGACGTAAGGGGGGACTTGCAAGTGAGCATGCCGCTGGAGAAGTGCAGCTAGATTCACCACGTTAAAATACTTGCTCGCGCCTACGGGCGGATAGCGTTCAAGCCCATCAAACAGCTCCGCTTCGGCATGCGGGGTCCACAAGTCGCTGTGTTGCTCCTCCATCTGTGACTTTTCTTGCAACAACTTTTGTTTTCCTTTCATTTTCTTGTTCTGGCTGTTTTTCTCGTGGGCCGGCAACCGTCTCAACATCCAAAGGCGCTTACGCATTGAGACAAGTACAAAGCTTGTGTAGTTGTAACGAGAACATGCATGGTGCACAACGCCTGCTTTACATTGCTGCACAATTGGTTGGCCCAGAACTTCTTCAACTGGACGAGGAAGCACACCCACTGGCTGGCCATCTCGCCGTGCTAGGACAATGAGACCCGATTGTCCTGATCAACGTAGCAGTGAACCGACCATTTTACTTTTACATCAGTTATTTCTGTGGTTTTTCGCCAGGTATGGCTTCATGGACCCCCGTACTGGGCTCAAGTATAAAAAAGGCAACCACGACAGCTTCAAACCACTCTCAATCCTGTCCAACACATCATGCGATCACCTCTACTTGTTGCCCTTATGGTGTTTGCCTTTGCACTTGCCCTTGTCAGTGCTGAACTGCGTACGTGACCCGCCAGGAGCAATCCACACCAAGAGATAGTTCTAACTATTGAGATCAACACATCACTGGTGCAGCCTGCCAGCCCACCATCAGGCAGGTGAAGCAGACCGGTTGGACTGATGGCTTGGGCGTTGATAACTCTGTCTGGGATGTCTACATCACGGCCCCTGCTGACAGCGCTCTGCCATCAATCACCCTGCTCAGCTCGGTCGAGCTTGACCAACTGTGGGAGATGGACCGCGTGATCCAGCAGATGCCCATCTACTGGCTTCCCCGGTGGCGCCGCCTGAACGGTGGCATCCCCAAGGGCGAGACTCACCACTTTGGCTACATCATCAAGTCTTCCCAGCCCACCAACTTCACCATTTCAGGCATTAGCTGCCTCGGCCCGACTCCTTCGCCAAGCCCACTTCCTTCCCGCGACCCGGCCGTCACCCCGAAGCCCGTCAACCCGACTGGCGCCGTGTGCGAAGGAGCCCTGGTGGTGGACAACTATATCGTCCGCAACCTGGGGGGCTACCCGACGGAGGGCATCCGCGCCCGCTACCGCAGCTACTTCAACGATGTGATCGCCTTCTACAAGGCCTACTTTGGCATCGAGATCCGGTTGACCAGCATCTACGTGGAGGCCACCGGCTCCTTCTCCGACTCCATGGACCACAACCAGCTGCTCACCGACTTCACCAACTCTGTGAAGGCCGGTCGCTTTGGAGAGCCGGCGCCCTGCTTCAACCACTTGATCACGGGTCGTCAGCCGCCTGGCATTGGAGGCCTCGCCTACGTACGCACCCGATCCTAACCCTCGTCTTCTTTCTCATGACTAACCTTGTGGAGTAGGTCAACGCTGCGTGCAACTTCGGCACCGGCTTCTCCGTCGATGGTCAAGCCAGCGAGAGCCCGGAGGCAGTGATTGGCCGCACCATTCACGTAAGCCCATCACAGCGTGTGGTCTTCTCTCAAGTCATCACCACTGACGTTGTTGTGCTTGCAGGAACTCGGCCACACGTTCAATGGCAATCACCCGGACGCTTATCCCGTGACCCTGGGCTACACTTGCAGCATCAACGAGGACCGCAGCGACTATCGCATCCTCCGCCGTGCAGAGGAGCCCACCTGTTCGTTTGCTTCTTCTCTTGTTGCTTTTCGTTTGTGTGCTCCTTTCCTGCTGACCGCAACCTCCTGCAGACTCTTACCTCAACCCGCTGGACTTCATCTCGGACTGCGCCACGCTCGCCATCAAGGCCACCATCCCCACCTTCTCGTGCATGTGGAGCCCTGAAACAGTGGACGCCCTGGCCACGAAGCTGACTCTCTGCTCGGTACATCCAAGCTCAAGCTTCGCCTCAAGGCCATCTTGCAAGCTGACCTTGCGATAATGCAATGCAGGATGAGTCTCTCTCCGAGGGATGCGAAACCATCCCGACGCCTTACGAGAAGGTAAGGACGTGCTACAACACGGCGTCCAAGGCGTACGATGTTTCGTCGTTCCAGGTCGAGGGCGCCGCCGCCGCGGGCATCGTTGGCGTTCAGCTGTTCTCGCAGACCGAATGCCGTGGAACGCCCGTCGAGGTGCGCGAACTGTCCGGCGCGCTGCCCTCCAGCATTGACAACAGGCTCTACTCCTGTACGTGTGCCCCTCACCTCACGTTTCCTTGTTTGCGTCTGGATGATGACCCTCCACCACAATTCTCACCCTCTCCTCCTGCAGTCCGCTACCTCCTGCAGTAGGTGTTTCAAAAGATAGAGCTATTCCAAGTTTAAAATGTACACAGTATAGTCTGGCAAAGAGTTTTTCTAATACAATGGGATCAAGCCCGTATGCAGAGCTTCACCTTGAAACCCAACCAGCCATGATGTCGACATTTTACGTAATCCAATTTCGTATTTTTATTCTACAACGCCCTTAATGGAGGTGCCAGCACCAGCCTTTGGTTTTGATTTTGCGGAGCACCCGAAGGATCTCCAGCGCTCATACGACGTCATCGTCGTGGGACTGGGCGGTATGTCTTCGATCTTTTCTTTGTCGGGTTTTATTGTTCTTCTTGGAGTTTGAGTTTCAATGGTCGGTGGTTACTCGTGCTCTCAGGCCTCGGCGCTGCGGCACTGTATTGGGTGGCGCGCAACCAGCAGCGTGCTGGCGCTGTTTCCGTGCTGGGCATTGAGCAGTACGAGCTCTTTCACCACCGGGGCGGCTCGCAAGACCATTCGCGCATCATCCGCCTGGCCCAGAGCGCTCCGTGCTACACCAAGCTCGCCCCGCATATGTACATGGTGTGGTCTCTCCCCCACAGAGGAATTGCTTTCTTTTTTTAATTTATTTTTATTAATTTATGATTCAATTTTTTTAAATTCGCAGGCGTGGCGAACCGTCGAGGACGAGTCCGGCATCGAGCTGGTGCATCGGACCGGAGGCCTTGTGTTCGGGCCCAAGGACAACAAGGCACGTGTATCCATCTGCAGCAGAAGCACTGCAGCGGACAAGGCGGTTTCGTTCTTCTTATTCTTCTTATTCTTTCGGAAACGCGCAGGACCTGGACGACTACGCCAAGGCGATGGCCAAGAACGAGATCCCTTTCGATGACTTGAGTGCTGAAGAAGCCATGAAGCGGTGGCCGCAGCTCACGTTGACGCCCAACTACCGCGTGCTTTACCAGGCCGATGCGGGCATCGTCAACCCGCGCCTGGTGCGCTGCTCCTTTTTTTTTTTAACATTTTAAATTGATCATCAAAATTTTCATTTATATTTTCATTTATTTGATAAAAATATAAATTGCGATTAATTTTATTTTTTATTCATTCTTCCTCGCTTGCTGTCCACAGGCCAACTCTGTGCACGTCACGCTGGCCCGGAAGCGAGGCGCGCACGTCCTGGACCAGACCAAGGTCACGGCCCTGTCCCCCATCGGCAAGGAGGGCGCCCGCGTGGTGACCAGCAAGGGCGACTTCACCTGCAAGCGGCTCATTATCTGCGCTGGCCCCTGGACCAACCACTGCCTCCGCGGCTTCGGTGCGCCGCCCCACGACCATGATCATGATCCCCACGATGGGCCGATCACTCATGATGTGGTCGTTGTTGTTGTTGTTGTTCGTGTTCTCAGGGCTCGAGGTGCCGATCAAGACCACAAAGGAGCAGATCACGTACTGGGCGACGCCCAACTTGCGGGACTTCAGCCCCTCCCGGTTCCCCGTGTGGATCAGCGTCGAAGAAAAGGACTGCTTCTATGGCTTCCCCGTCTATGGCGAGGTTGGCTTGCCTGATCGCCTTCTTGATTGCTTGGTTGCGGCCAGCAGCACCAGCACGGGCCCTCTTGCCCACGAACTCACACTTGGGCGGGTGCCGTCGTGTCCTTTGGTCTCTCTCTCTCTCTCTCTCTCTCTAGGTGGGGACCAAGGCCGGAGTGCACATCGGCGGCAAGGAGGTGGACCCGTCCACTCGCGGTTTTGAAGTTGATGAACCCCTGCTGGCCAAAATGGAGGCCTACATGGCCAAAACGATACCTGGCGCCCGTACGCTGCCCCGAATGCTTGCTGCCTTTGTCATTCTTCTTCATTAATGGTTCTTCTTGTTCTTGTTGTTGATTGCCACCAGTTGGACCAAGGCTCTACACCAAGACCTGCCTCTACGCCAACACGCTGGACGACGACTTGATCCTGGACAAGCTCCCCGCCTTCCCGCAAGCCTCTATCGCAGTCGGCTGTACGTGTAGCCTTTTGCCTGCCGTCTTCAACACCAGGTAACATAAGGTTGGTGTGTGTCGCGCAGGTGGCCACGGGTACAAGTGGGCCTCCTTGATTGGGCTCATTCTGAGCCAGTATGCTCTTGCGGACACGACAACGTTTCCCGTAGAGGCCCTCGCCATCACGCGTCCGGCTGCAGGTCTTCGAGCCGCCAGGCCGACCACGGCAGCCCTGTAGCTCAATCCATTTCGATTTTTTGATTCTTTTTCTTTTTTTAAAACAAAAATCATTAAAAAATCATGTCATACTTTCTTCGTGCTGGCGCCAGCCATGAGGTCGCGATAGGCCAGCTGGTGGGCGTGCATGGCGTGGAAGACCGCATGCTTGGCATCGTGGTAGGCCCGGATCTGCCCGGCCAGCTCGGGCGCACCGCCGGGGAGGAGCGTGGCCTGCATGCCCGGGTCGAGAGCCGCCATGGCCGCCGGCAGCGAACCAAAGTCGCCGCTCGCAACAGCCGCCAGCATGCCCGTCCCTGTGCGCGTGTCGTGTCGTGTCGTGTCGTGTCGTGTCGTGTCGTGTCGTGTCGTGTCGTGTCGTGTCGTGGCCGGGTGAGCGCGTGTAGGGTAGACGTTAGGCGGAGAGGAGGAAGGCGGAGGGACCGAGAAGCATGGACTCGGGCTCGTTGGAGATGACGACGCGGCAGTTGGTAACGTCGGCGTGCTCCTGCACGAACAGGCGGTTCTTGGAGAGGCCGCCTGCCACGCACTCGGGCTCTCAGCATACGCATGTTCACACAACACGAGGCAAATCTGAAGAAGAAGAAGCGACGCGCCAACAACCTGTGAGGAGGATGGTGGAGATGCGGTAGCCGGCGCGGTTCATCTCGCTGATGATGTGGCGCGTCCCGTGTGCGATCGCCTGTTTGGAAGAAATGAGACCAACAACAACGATAACGTTGAGGAGGAGGGCGAGTACCTGGATGGTGGCCAAGTAGAGGAGGGCGAGGTCGTCCTCGGTGGCACTCAGTTGCAGACCCGAGACCATCCCCGTGAGCGTGGGGTCCGCCCGCGGTGATCTGTGGAGAAGAGGTAAGAACGTGAATGGAGAAAGGGACTACGTCGGTCGTGCCGAGAGGGATGAAGAACCGGTTGCCATGAAAGTCGGGGAAGACGTGGAGGTCACGCGTAAGCTCCGCCCGAAAGGCCACGCCCCTGATCCACAGCAAATTAGTTGACATTTTTGATAAAAACAAATAAAATGATAAAGAAAAGTGAAGGGCACCGCTGACGGGCAAGGGCGTCGACGCGGTCGTTGAGGGCGTCGTAAAGCGAGCGGCCTTGGGCTTCAGCCCGCGCACGCACGCGCGCAGCAGCCGCGTGGGTGCTGACGACGTGGTCCAGCAGCGCGCCCGTCGCGCTCTGGCCGCCCTCGGTGAGCCACAGGCCCGGGATCATGGCCGAGTAATACGGGCCCCAGATGCCCTCGATGAACCTGCAGACCACGCCGGCGTCATAAGATGTCGACGTCGACAGCGACAACGACGCTGCAGCGTACCGAGGCTCGTGGGAGACGGCCATGTGGCAGGACGACGTGCCGCAGATGACAGCCAGCCGCTGCTCCACAGCCGCGTCGGTGTCAGCTTCGGAGCTGCTGCCGCAGGCGAGGAGGCCGATGCCGCCGGCGTGCGCGTCGATGATGCCCACGCCGACCGCGGTGGCTGGTGGGAGGCCGAGCTCGCGCGCAGCGTCGGGGCAGAGGCCGGCTCCCAGGGCCTGGCCCATGGGCCGTACTCGCGTGCCGATCCGCGCGAAGCCGTCCTCCACGAACTCGCCTGCGTGGCCCTCCATTCGAGTGAGCTTCACAAGGGCGGGGGGGCGGCTTTGGAGGCTTACCGAGGCCGATGCCGCGCCAGAAGCTCTCTTGCCAGCCGTCGGCGTCGGCGTCGGCGCCGTCGTGGTGGAGGCGATGGCCCAGGAAAGTCCACTTGCACACCTGCCCTCACCCCTCCCCCACGAGAATGTGAGCTGCGGCCCGCGTGCTGGCGGCATCGAGGCCTTGAGCATGGGCGCCCAATTACACACGTGAGTCAAACTAACCAAAGTGCACAGCGAGCGCGTTGCGTCTCCGCCGGTGGCCTGTTGTCACGACATGATACATGCAATGGCCGAGTGAGAAAGAGAGAAGAAGAGAGAAGACGATGGTGTGATTGG
>NAVB01001442.1:0-18157 GCA_002179805.1 Acanthamoeba lenticulata | reverse complement strand
GTTCTTCTCCTTCTTCTTAGTATTTTGCTTTTTAATATTTATGAGATTTATATTTATAAATTTCTGAAGTTATACATGTACACATGCAGGACTGGCGCTGGTGTACGAACTCGTGCGGCTCCACGGCGGCTCGATTGACGTCTCCAGCCAACTGGGCTTTGGTACGACCTGCCTCTCAATTCTGGGCGGTGCTCACACCCTTCGCCCCGGCTGATCACGCGCACGCTCTTGAACTCGCCAGGCACTACGTTTCGGATCACAATCCCGTTCGGGACGGACCACTTGCCCCGCAACCAGATCCGGCGGTTCGCGGTCGAGCCGTCCGCCTTCTCTGCGGCGCTTCCGCCAATTTCGTCCGACCTCAGCGCGGACTCTGCCATCACAGCAGCAGCCGACCCGTCGGACGAGGCCGACGCCAATGGCGGCGGTGGCCAACCGATGCTCGACGCGCGGCACTATTCCAAGTCGGTGTCATGGTGGCTGCCCTCCATCGCCATCGTGGCGTCGTCGCCGCAGGACGCGTCGACCCTCTCCCTCGGCTCGCCGCCTTCGTCCTCGTCTTCCTCGTCCGCGTCATCCTCGCCCGCGCTCAGCAACTCGCCGCGCGCGACGCCCTCGTCCCCGCGCTCCCGCACGGCCGCCTCGTTCCGCATGGCCGCCTCGTCGTCGCCGACCTCGCCGCCGCCCCCGGGCGAGGCCAGGTCGCGCAAGCGGCACCACGCCAAGAGGAGGGACAAGCAGACCCGGAGGGCGCGGATCCTGCTGGCCGACGACAACTTTGACATGCGCGAATACGTCATGCGCCTCCTCACGGCAGCGCGCTACGAGGTCGTGCCCGTGGCCAACGGGCTCGAGGCCCTGAGCGTGCTCGAGTCGAGCAGCTTGTGCGGGGCCAGCGGCGAGGCTGTGGACCTCGTGGTGACGGACGTCATGATGCCATTCCTGGACGGGTTCGGCCTGGTGAAAGCCATTCGCGCACGCGAGCCTCTGCGCACGCTGCCCGTCATCATGGTCTCGGCGCGCGCCGGCGAGGAGGCCAGCGCGGAGGGCCTGGCCGAAGGGGCGGACGACTATCTGATAAAGCCGTTCACAGCGCGGGAGCTGGTGGCGCGAGTCGGGTCGCAGCTGCACATGGCACGGCTGCGGGGCGATGCGCTGCGGACAGAGACCGAGCTGCGGCTGGCCGTGCGTGCTCTCGTCCTTCGTTCTTTCTTTCTTTCTTTCTTTCTTTTGCTTTGGGGGTGCTCATTGGAGAGTGGGGGGAGGGCAGGTGGAAGAGGGGAAGGAGCGGCTGGAGCGGACGCTGGCAGCGATTCAGGACGCCTTTGTGGCGGTGGACTCGCGGCAGCGCTTCACCTTTGTCAATGCCAATGCGGCACGCCTCCTGGGCGTGGGCAAAGAAGGTACGCAGCGCTGTTTGCTTCCCTGCTTGCCTGGCATGACGATGACGACGATATTGATGAATGTGACTGACATTGTGGCGGATGACATATGCAGAGCTGATCGGGCGGTCGATCTGGCGGCACATGGTGGACAGCGAGGAGCGTGTGGTGGCGCAGCACGTGGAGCGCGCACTGCGCGAGCGTGTTGACTTTGCGGTCGAGTTCTACTATGCCCCGCGCGACCGCTGGTTCTCTCACCTTACCTCACACTCTTCTTTTCGTTGTTCCCCCCTTTCACATGACATGCACGCATTCAACTGACTCCCCCGCTTACTCACTGCGCGGCAGGTACGAGAGCCGCATGTACGCGGGAGTCGACGGCGGAGTGAGCATCTTCACGGTGGATCTGACAGAGAGGAAAAAGGGCGAGCAGCGGCTGGACCTCGTGACCAAGGTCGGCCACCTCCTCTCGGTGAGCGTCGAGAGTCATGTCGCGCCTCTCCTGGCACCAGTCGTTCAACTCGTCCACAGTGCGCCTCCCCTCCTCGAGAAAATAGGAATATATATATATATATTCCAAATGAAACTAAATGAAATGACGTTGGGGGCGGTGGTGGTACAGAATCGGCGGTGGCCGAGTGGAGCGTGATGGACGTAGTGACGAAGGAGGGCCAGCTCGAGCGCATCCCATCATCGCCCGACGCGCCGCTCCACCTCTTGCCTCTTCGGCGCCTCGGCCGCGCCGACGGGGATGGTGACCATGATGGTGAGGGTGAAGGCCAGGAGGACGAAGAGAGCGACGTGGAAGAGGAGGAGAACGAACAGCAGAAGAAGAGGAAGAGAAGGCGAAGCGTGTGCGTGGTGTGGCTGAGCAACGGTGAGCGCGTGGGGATCGAGAGCGATCGCCTCGCGGGCCCGCTGGCCCTTGCCGACGGCACCATCATGGAGCAGCGGCTGGTGGTGCTGCCGCTCAAGGGCCCCAGCGGGCGCGTGCACGGCCTCTGGAGCTTCGTCATCCGCCGCAAGCACGTCACCGACGAGGACGAGGACGAAGCGAACGAAGAGGACGAGGACGAGCAAGTGGCCGTGTGCGAGGAGCTGGTGCGGCGAGCGAGTCTGGCGGTGGACAACGCGCGGCTGTTTGGCGAGGCCGAGAACGCCAACCAGGCCAAGGACCACTTCTTGGCGGCGCTGTCGCACGAGCTGCGCACGCCGCTCACGCCCGCACTCCTTCTCTCCGAGGCCCTTCTCGCCGAGGGCCTGTCGCAGCAGGTGGAGGACAGCGCGCGCGTGATCCACGAGTCGGTCCTGCTCGAGGTGCAGCTCATCGACGACCTGCTCGACCTCACCAAGCTCTCGCGGAACAAGGTCAAGCTCGCGAGGAAGCCCATCTCGATGCACGACATCATCGAGCGCGTGCTGCAGGTTCTGGAGCGCGATGCCGCGGCAAAGCAACTCGTGGTCACGCGCGACCTACGAGCCACGGCCGACCTGCTCGCCGGCGACGCGGCTCGGTTCGTACTCACGTAGGCCTTTTGCAGGGCTCGCGAGAGGCTAACGCTTGCTTCGGTTTTGTACGCGAGCGCAGGTTGGAGCAGGTGATGGCCAAGATCGTGAAGAACGCGATCAAGTTCACGCCCGAGGGCGGCGCCCTCACCATCCGGTCCACCAATTTTTACGGCGTCGCCGCTGGCGCTGCAGAGACGACACCGACACCGACAAAGATGACGTCGCCGGCTCTGGAGGCCGCCACCACGGAGGAGGTGACGATGCTGCGGGTGGAGGTGACGGACACGGGCATCGGGATCGAGAGCCACGTGCTGCCGCACCTGTTCCGCGCCTTCCAGCAGGGCGACCCGGCCATCGCCGTGCGCTTCGGCGGCCTCGGCCTCGGCCTCGCCATTTCCAGGTCGCTGGTGGAGCTGCACGGCGGGCGGCTGACGGTGGCCAGCGAGGGCCGGGACCGGGGCGCCACGTTCACCGTCGTCCTGCCGCTGCTCCGATCCGAGGACGCGGACCACGCCGACAGCGACGAACAGTTGCAGCGCCAGCAGTTGCTGCCGCTTCCGCTGGCAACGCGGCCACCAGCCGAGGCGTCCTCGGCGCTGCCGCTCAAGGTGCTGGTGGTGGAGGACAACGGGACCACACGCACGATCATGGAGCGCCTCCTGCGGCAGAAGCTGGGTCTCTGCGTGGTCGTAGCGGCCTCCGTGGCCGAGGCCCTCCGCGTGTTCGAGGAGCAGGAGAAGGGCCTTCGACGACGAACAGCAGCAGCGGGAGAGGAAGTCGACAAGGAAGAGGAGATTCGGCCGGTGGAGCTGGTGATCAGCGACATCGGGCTGCCGGACGGCACAGGCTTCGATCTCATGGCCGCCCTCAAGGCTTCCCACCCGCACCTCGCCGTACTTGCCTGCCCCCTGCTTTAACAATTTAATTTCTCTTGAGTTCATTTTTTCTTTAATGGCAGGGCATAGCGCTGTCTGGCTATGGGCGGGAGGAGGAACGTGCAGGGCATCGCGCTGTCGGGCTACGGACAGGACGAGGATGTGAAGCGCAGCCGCAAGGCCGGGTTCGCACTCCACTTGACCAAGCCCGTGCAGATGGCCACCCTCCAGGCCGCCATCAACCAGCTCTTCCCCAACTGCATGCCCTCCTCCTCCTCCTCCTCCTCGACCGTGTGATGTCGATCAACCCCAAACCAAAGAGAGAAAAAACGAGTTCTCGAGGAGAAGGACAGAACACGTTTTCTTCGCGTATTAGGTTTGGGCAACGCTCTGGGCCTGGCCGGCAGCCTCCGTGGGCGCGGTGGCGTCGCGGGCCATGCGGTGATGGTTGCGGGTGGCGTGCTCCATGATGCCCACGTAGCCCGGGTGCTCCTCCGCCAGTCGCACAAAGTCGGCTGTTTACGCGCGTGTGTGTGTGTCGAGTTGGAGTCAACTGCCTTTCTGTGGTCTTCTCATGTGTTGGTGGACGCACCTTGCGAGACGAGGCCGTCCTGGTCGGCATCGGCGGCCTGGAAGAGGGCGTTGAGCTGGTCCTCGGCGATGGTGGGGAACACCTCATGCAGCAGCTCGCGCAGCTGTCCGCGTTCGATGAAGCCACGGCCTATCTCCCGCCCTTTAACCGACGCTCATCTCGGCGAGGGCGAGGACGAGGAGGAGAAGAGGGACGGGACACGCACCCTCCTTGTCAAACGCGGCAAAGGCCAGCTCGATGATCTGCTGCTTGTCGACCTTGCGGTTGAGCGACGACATGCCCACCACGAATTTCCTGCACACCCGAACCGGTCAGCCATTTGTGTCTCCGGAGGCTCTCTTCGCAGGAGAAGCGTGAAGTGCCTGAAGTCGATGAAGCCGGACTCGTCGGTGTCGAGCAGGTTGAAGAGGTCCTTCGTGTGGGCTGAGTCCTCGGGCAGCCTGTCGACACACAGGCACAAGGGCGCGGCCACAAGGTTGTCGTCGTTGAGAGTCTCGCTCTCTCTCAGGCAGAGACTCTCTCAAGCGAGCGGAGCGCACCGGAGGGAGTGGGCAAACTCGGCGTAGCTGATGAGGCCGTCGCTGTCGCGGTCGATGTGGCGGAAGCGCCACAGAAGTTGCTGCGCTCACACAAGCGTCAGGAGACCCCAAGGTGTCAAAGAGCAATAAGGACTCGGGGCAAGGCACCTTGAGGTCGGTGAGGGTCATCTCGCCGTAGAGCCGCTTGACGCGCTGGACGGGGATGTTGACCCGGTCGGGCTTCATCTTGAGCGCGAGCGCTGTATTCATGTCGACACCGACACCAGACTCGGGTCAGTTGTTTGGGACCAATGCCAACGGTTCTCTTCCGAGAAGGGAAGCGCGTGCCTTCGTTCATGAGGAGGGCGTCCTCGTAGGTGTACTCGGTGGCCTCGACCCCGAGGCGCTGGGCCATGAGGGCGCGCACGTTGTGGGCGTAGAGGGCCGGGTCGCGCCGCTCGTCGTCCGATGGGCGGTAGACGTCGAGAAATTCGATCTCCAGGTGGTTGGTCACTTGACACAAGAGCCTGACCAGCAGCTGCGCGAGCGACACGCCCACCGGGAACGACGGGTCAAAGTGGCGGTGCGGGTACCGGAGCAGCACCGGCTGCAGCGGCACGCCTGTCAAGGCCATCACGGGCGCGCTGCGTCAGCAGGACATCGTCGACATCGACGTCGACGCCGACGTCATCATGAACGGGCACGACGAGAACGAGGAGGACGATGGACTACGTACCGGGTACGAAGGCGCCCTGGTGGAAGGTAATGAGGGCGCGGCCGTTGGTGGTGGTGCCCTCGGGGAAGATGACCAGCTGCGCGTAGGCATCGTCCCCAAAGCTCCGCGCATAGGCTGCATGCGGAAGGGCCGACAGGCGCGCCAGGAAGCGCGACACGCCGAGCGCCACCGAGTTGCCGGCCAGCAGCTGCCGCCAGTACAGCTCCTCTGCGGCGGCAGCAGCGGTGGACGTCGGCTTCTCTTCGACAATGTCATGCTCCTTTACCTCCACCACACTGGGCTCATGCGGCGCCGCTCGACGGCAGATCTGCGCCCGCCAGAGGTCAGTCCAGGCCGAGCCCAGTCCGAGCCGAGGTCGAGACGGGACGATACGGACCAGGTTGAGGGTGTCGCGGCGCGAGGTGGGCGAGCGGCGGTCGACGAGGAGGCACTGGAGGGCGAGGGCCACGGTGCCCACGACCGGCAGGCTCTCCACGTCACGCTTGGCCACGAACGAGGGCAAGTAGGCCACGAACAGGTAGAACGGGTCAACGAAAGAGACGTGATTGGCCACCACGATCGACGCCTCGTCCCGGCTCGCCGGCCGTCCTGTTTGAGTGTTTTTGTCGACGTCTCAGCCTCTGAAGGCCACATCGACGACTACGATGGATGGCGACGCACCCGTGACGGTGATGGTGTGAAAGCCCATCAGGAACATGATGTAGCGCACGAGCAGGCGGCAAGGGTTGAGGAAGACGGCCCGGCGCCAGGCCGGGATGGGGTCCGCCGCATTGTTGTCGACCTCCGTTCGGCCGTCCACCAGCCGTCGACATTCTGTGCGGCCAAGGTGGCGGTGGTGAGTCCTTGAGTGGTTGAGAGATAGAAGCGGCTGAGGCCGTGGGTACCGGGGCGAGGCAGTCCGACCAGCGTGAGCCGGGCCAGGATGTAGGTCAGGACGAGGGCCGGCACCAGGAGGGTCACGCGGATGGGCATCAGCACGAGTGCGCCAAAGGCCAGCTGGAGGGCCGAGGGTCAGAGGCCCATCTGGGATGCGGCAAAGGTTGGGGGGGGGGATGAGGGACCTTGAAGCGCTCGTAGAGCGTGAGGGGCGAGTCGTAGATGAACGGGTTGATCGTGCCGGCATGCTGCTGCTGGTCTTCTTCCTGAACCGCCGCCACGTCGGCTGGGACGACCGCGCTAGGGCCGGCCGGCTCCGAGGACGGGGCCGTCGCTGGAGTCGCCGTGCCTGCAGTCAGAAGAAGAGGTCGAGTCGGCGAAAGAGATCGTGAACAGGGAGGAGGAGGACGACGAACCTGAATCCTTGCGGGCGACGGAGCCAGCAGTATTGGACTGCTGCTTCAACTTCTCGCGGATTTTGTCTTGGTGTTGATAGGTGTAGATGACGGGCAGGGCCTGTTTCGGCGTCCGGGCGGTGAGGCAGGGTTTCTTCAGGACAAGGGCGGCTACGTACAAAGAACGAGGCCACAACGCCGATGTAGAGGAGCTTCTCGCCGCGGGACGACGTCTCGCCCGCAGCTGGCTTTGAGGGCAAGTTGGCTGCAGCAGCCTGCAAGTGAAGACGAAGAAATGAGGAGATGAGCAGACCATAGGAGACGAGGCTGGCACGCACGGGGTTGCGTTTCCTGAGCTCAGGTTGTGACGTCCGCGGCGGCTGCGTCGCGTAGTAGCGAGGGGCAGACCTGGTCGTGTTGTGTGTGCAGAGGGTCAGTGTGCGCTCACCAGCCGAGGGTGCACAGAGGTACGAACTGTTGCAAGAGTGGACGGCCCTTAAAGGCAGCGCTTGCCGCTTGACCAAGAGGCACTCCCCAGCGCGCAACAGGAGGCAGAATCCCTGCATCAAACCTGCGAGCAATATGATTTGCAACGTTGGTTGGCACTTGATTTCAGCCAGTGGAATAAGTGAACGCACTTGTAGAGGGACCTGCCAGCAGAAAAGAAGGGTGCCGGACGAAGGGTCGCCAACCGCCTCATCTGCCGCTTCCGTTTGCTGTGTGCTCTTTTTCTTATTCTTTTTTTTTCTTATTCTTCTTTTTTCTGGTTTATTTGTTTTATTGTTTAGCTGCCTGTGGCTCAAGCCTTCTTGTAGGAGTAGGTGTAGTTGTAGAGGTTGCGAACGCCGTGCTCGACTTCGAGCATGGCACGATCTAGGTATGTACAGAGGCTCAGGTAGCCCAGGCTTGCTCCGACGAACCAGACAAAGTGGAGCAGCGAGATGGGCGAGTCGGGGAGCGTGAAGAGGAAGGCGACGAAGAGGACCACAAAAGTGGGCACGTGCAGCAGGAGAGCCCACCACAGCAGCTTGCGCTTGAAGATGGCGTGGGCCTGGTAGATCGGGTTGTCTGTCTCCTTCTTGGCAGGCTGGCTAGCGTCTTGCTGCCGTCGCCGGAGGGGTCGGATGTAGAAGCCGACCAGGACGAAGGGTAGGATGGAGGCGAATTCGAGGAGGCCAACGGCCCATGCCGGGAAGACCTCTTCAAGATAGAAGTGGAAAGGCAGTTGCCACGGCAGAAGGAATTGTGATAGTGCACAGTAGAGCTTCACCAGAGCAAACACGAGCGAAACGAGGAAGAAGGCATTCTAGAAGTGGAGGTGGAAATGAGCAGCTGCAAGAACACACAAAGACAAAGACATCGGGGCAGTACACGAAAGAAGATGTCCTGTTGTGTGTTTTGTTGCTCCATCGTTTTGATGAGCTCTTCTTGCTCTGCAATCACGAACGCACACTCAGCACAGATCAAGCGAAAGTCATGAAAGTTCCATACCGTCCTCGTCCAAAGGTTCATCCATGTCTATTTCTGCCTTATTGGGTCGCCGTCGCAGCGAATTGATGATCGAACCTACGGCAGACGCTGGTTGTTCTTGCGTACTCGAAGAAGATGAAGTGTTGGGAAAGGTGTCTAACGAGATGCCCGGAGGGGCGTCCACTTCTTCAAGCATAGTGCCAATGGAATGATGATGTGCGACGTGTGTGGATTGGGTCTTTGTGCTGTGCGCCCAACCAAGCAAGGTCGAAGGGTTTGCAGCGAAAACCACACCCGAGTGGCCACGTGTCGACAACTTCTTTTCCCTCCATTTTGTTGAAGGAAAATACATTTTCAGACGTCAATAAAACCATTAGGACTTGAGCTTTTGTTTACAAAAGTTGGGTGCAAACAAAAATAACAAAACATTGTGTTTCATGTTGATGATAAATCAAAGCAAGTGCCAAGCAGCCATTTTTGAAGATTTTCCCTTCCCCGTGGTCGTTAAGATGCATTTTACCTCCGATTGGTCTACCTTATGGCATTAAACCGTCGACATCTTCTCCGGGGATTCCGCATTCCTAAGACGCCGACGACACTAGAAAAGGGAGCGGAACAGGAATCGGTGGCCACTCCCTTTCGCCGACAAGACCACGCGACGTAAGTACTGCCCTGCCCAGACCGTTGGTTTTTGCCCGTAAATCTCACCTCGTCACTCTTAACAGTCTCAAAACGTTACCGTTTTGAAAAATCTCGCGACCAAGTACCTGAGCGACTGAACAAATCTTCGATCAACAAGTAATTAAGTTGCTTCCGTTTCGCTACATCTCATGGAGATAAGCAACTCGAGTAGTAATCTGTTGGATGGTCTCCCCGAAGACGACCTGCGCACGTTCCTTCGCGGCCAGGCCGTCAAGTACCACCTGAAGGGTGATCGCCAGACCCTGGAGGATTAGTACGTTTCCGTCTTTGGAACCATCTCCGTCCTCACAGTGGCCGACGCTAATAACCCATTTTTGCTGTATTCAGTACCTCCGGGTTCTTTGATTTCCTCCTCGGACACAAGTTGCCGTACCGTTTTTAGCATCGATGGGGTAACGCCAACAACCCACACTACTACTGGGGGACGCGCCGAGTCTCGCCCTCTTCAACCGCACGGTGAAGAGCGTGAGCGCGTCCTGCAGTACAAGGTGGGACCACAGGGTAAGCAGCGCTTCTAGTGTTCCTAAAACACCGCACATTCGTGGTCGTCCAACACTGATTTTCCTCATTAATCTCATCCAAATTTTCAGGGAAAGGCTGCAAGCTGGTCCAAATGACTGAATCGCACATTGACAAGTGCATGGAGATTCAAGCGGCCTGCTTCGAGCCTCACCACTGTGAAGACCGGCAATCCTACTTGGATCGCATGAAGCTCTACCCCGAGGGTATGGTGGTCCTCATGGTTCCCACCGAGCCCACAGAGCATCAGCCTGTCCAATGGTAACGCAGCACTTTCACTCCACTTCATTACGTTAATTAATATTATTTTTTAAATGACAATTTTAATTAGTGAAAAATTAAATTTTTCTTCGTTGCTAACCTAGAAGCGAAACAGGGAGATTGCTGGCTACCTCCTCTACCAGCCCTTCTTCAAGGGGGAGATCTACTACGACGGCGACACGGAGAAGCTGGAAACCGCCATCGCGAGCTACCGCCGCTTCGATGGCCGCCCCGGCTCCACCTCGACGTCCTCGGACGACTTGTCTGAGGCCGACGACCCGAGCGAGCGACGGCCCAACTGCCTCTACACGCACGAGCTGTCCATTTCGCCCAAGTTCCGCGGCAAAGGCCTCACGTCGCCGCTGACCTCCTACGTCGAGGAGGTGGCCAAGTCGACCGGCTTTGACTGGCTCACGCTTGTGTCGCTTCCCGACCCACACCCCTTCTGGAAGAAGTGTGGCTACCATACGCACAGCGAGATCGACTACGAAGGTGCGCCATGCTTCTACATGGAGAAGCGAGTAGCCCGCTTTGCCTGAACGAGGCCATCCAATAAATTTATTCAACTTTTATTGACATCGCTCACTTGTCTCTCCGTTGCCGAACTTGAGAACAACAAGGGATAGCTTCTGCAAGTAGCTCCGTCCTCAAGTCTGCACACACCAGAGATTCTTGGGCAATAATCGCGTTACTGGAACGCATTTCCTGGTCACAAAGTGGCAAAAGAGGACTGCGCAGAGAAGACCAAACGCGATGGAGTTGGAGGCCGTGCGCAAGCGCTTGTTGGATGCTGTTGTGGCGGGTGATGTAGAAGCTGCGCGCGTGGTTCTCAAGGAGGCTGTGGTCTCGCTCGTCCTTGGCGTGGCCTCCCCCGATGAGGCAGACGAACAACAAAAAGGTGGGCTTGGTGCGCTGGTGGACTGTACTGTCGACGCTCACGACTGGTCTGGCTTCCTCCCTCTTTATCTTTTCTTACTCTTTTGGATATTTGATTATTAAATTGTTCATGCTCAACGTTTGTGCCATTACTCAGGACCGTGTTGATGCTGGCCGTAGAGCGGCTGGACGTGGACATGGTGCGCCTCCTGCTCGACGCAGGCGCTGATGTGCAGCTTCAAGGTGGTGCCACCAGTGGTGGCATGAACGCGCTACACGTACTCGCCGAGCTGGACCGTCGGTCTTGGTCTCAAGAGGCTGCTGTTTCGGAGCGGTTCCGAGCTGTACTCGACCTTCTGCTCCGCGCCGGCGCTGATCCTAATGCTCCCACCACAGCGGGCGAGGTTCCTCTCTCCCTCTCCTGCTGGTCTCACCACCCGCGTTCATGCTCTGATCATGGGACGATCGTCATGGGCAGAGCGTGCTGCATCTGCTGGCGCTTCGAGGCCACACCGACGCCGTGCGCGAAGTGCTGACGCGCGATCTCGTGCACAACATCGACGCGACCAACGTGAATGGCGACACGCCTCTCCATTATGGTACGTAACCCTACGAGCTGATCTTTAAGGCTGAGCTTTAACCCAAACGGATCCATGCATGTGAACAGCGTCAAGGAAAGGGCACACGGAGATCGTGAGACTGCTGCTGGCCCACGGTGCCTCATTGGACGCGCAGAGCAAGTTCGGCACACCACACCAGGTAACAATTATGAACTTTTCATTCTTAAAATGTTACATCTATTTGGTGATTTAACGCCAAACACAGGTGGCGGGAGAGTTCCAGCAGGCCAACATTGCGGCGCTCCTGCAGAGTCTGGCCGTCAACGCGTCAGAGACAGGGATCTGGAGCCTTCCTCCTGTTCGTCTCTTCCCTCCTATTTTGTTAAAGCAGTTTTCCGGTCATGAAGATGGTGACATGGGGGACGTGTATGATCGAAATGAACAGGAGGTGGTGCTGCACGTGTTGTCCTTCCTCGGCACGGCCGAGGACTTGTGCGCCATCTCCGTGGTTCGTGGTTTTTTTTTAATTTTTTTTTATATTTTGCTTTTCGACAACATTTCCTAATCCTTATGCTCGGGGCACCGGCACAGACGTGTCGCGCACTGGCCAACATCAGCCGTGATGATCATCTGTGGCGCCCGTTGGGTCACCCCTCCTGGTCTGATCGTGTGCCTCCGTACGTTCCGCTGACCCGTGCATTAAATTCTATTTCTTTTGATTTACTAAAGTTAAATCAATTCAAAAACACAGGAAGGGCGGGTGGAAGGAAGTCTACATGAAATGGCTCCGCGCGGCCATCGCACTCTACGTTCAGGGGAAGGAGAGGCCTCGCCCTGCAACCAATCAAAACAAAGCGCCGTCAACGGCAGAGAGTGATAAAGTGCAGCCGCGACTGCTCAAGTTCGTCTTTTCAGGCGACTCGTACGTCTCCTTCTCCTCGTGAGTGAGGTGAGAAATAGGCTCCACCACTACGGCCAAGACGATGTCAACTCATGTGGCTTGTGCTGCTTGGGCCTCAGTGGCGCGGGCAAGACGTCACTGCTCCTGCGCTACACTGAGCATGTGTTCCAGGATTACCACATGGCCACCATCGGAGTCGACTTTAAGAACGTCATGTACCACCACCTTGGCCAACCTGTCAAGGTACGCCAGCTCCCTCATCCCTTCCGTGATCGTCAGTCTCACACCTGCTGTGCGTGTTGGCGTGTTGGTAATCTGGTGCAAATTGCTTTGGATGCTTTTCCTCTACAGCTCCAATTCTGGGTACGGATCTCTTACATGACCAGTTTTTTATTTTTATTTTTATTTTTAATTTATTTTTATTAAATTAAATATATGCCAAAAGGACGTGGCAGGGCCTGAGCGCTTCCGGGCCATCACGGCGAGCTATTACCGCGGGGCGCATGGCGTGTTCGTGGCCTATGACATCACCAACCGCGAATCGTTCAATCGTACTGTGGACTGGGCAAATGAGGCCCGTCAGAGCAATGAGCAGTGCCAGCTGATCGTGGTCGGGTGCAAGGCCGATCTCGATCAAAGGCGTGCTGTTGCGTACGACGAGGGCCTTGCGTTGGCGCACGCGCTGGGCGCATGTTTCGCCGAGTGCTCATCCAAGACAGGCGCTGGCGTGGACAAGGTCGTGGAGACTCTTGTGGCGGCGGTGTTGGGCGGATGGCGCCTGGTGCCCGGCCTGGGGCAACCGGCGTACGTGCCCTCTGAGGCCACGCTCGATGCCCGCATCTCTGCAGCCAAGCAGCAAAGCGTTGGTTCTGTTCCTGCAGACAAGACTCCCTCTTCGTGCTGTCTTCAGTAGGGGGGGCGAAAGAAGGACCTTAATGAGGCTGTTTCATTATCACGGCCCAATCAGCTGTTTATTTCTGGCGAATTCGTTTTTATGCGCCCTCTCCCCTCAGTCCGTCAGGAGTCGCCAAACCACCAAAACACCGACAACA
Source organism: Acanthamoeba lenticulata (assembly GCA_002179805.1). Classification (NCBI taxonomy): domain Eukaryota; phylum Discosea; order Longamoebia; family Acanthamoebidae; genus Acanthamoeba; species Acanthamoeba lenticulata. Next base: position 4,933 of record NAVB01001442.1, on the reverse strand, counting down.
ACAGCAGCTACCCATGCAACAGCAGCAGGAGGAGGAGCAAGAAAGAAGAGCAGAAGAGGAGACACTTGCGTGCGACGTGTGCCTCCAGGCCTTTGCAGCGACTCCCGCCGACCGCGTGCCGCGCCTGCTCCGGTGCGGCCACTCCTTCTGCACGGCCTGCCTCGCCGCCCTTCTCCTCGCCCGCCCCAACACAGACGCAACAACAACAGAGGAAGGAGCGCTGATAAAACCTTTGGGTTTTAAAAACAAGCGCAACGTGGAGGCTTCAGAAAAGGAACCTGACGAGGAGGAGGAGGAGAACAACAAGGCTGGCGGTGTGCGGTGCCCACGCTGTCGCGCCGTCACCTCGTTGCTGATGACGGGAGGAGGAGGAGGAGGGGGAGGAGGCGATGTGCATGAGTTGCCGCGCAACTTTGCCCTCCTCGACCTCCTCGGCTCGCCCTCGTCATCATCACCATCACGCAACCGAAGGCGAGATGGCCCGCCACCTTCGCCTCCGGCAGTGCAACAGCAGTGCAGTGGCTGCCAAGCCAAGCCCGCCACGCAATTCTGCACCGCCTGCGACGGCTTCTTGTGCGCCTCGTGCGACAACTCTGTGCACGCACTACTCCTCTTTCGCAGCCACAAGCGTGTTCCGGCCTCGTCTTCCTCCTCCTCCTCCTCGAGAGCGGTCCGCAGCACGCAGTGCGTGCACCACGCCGACAGGCGGGTCAAGCTCTGGTGCGAGCGCGACGCCACGCCCGTGTGCACCATGTGCCTCATCGCTGGGCCGCACAAGACGCACGACGCCATCCCGCTGGCCGATGCCGAGAAGCGCGCACGCGACGCTGTCCAGGCGCGCTTGGTCGGCATCGAGGCCGCGCTTGCCTGTGTCGAGGCCTCGGCTGAGAGCGCGCGCGCAAAGGCCCAGCGCGAGCAGGCCAGCGCGAGCGAGGCGCGCAAAGCGATGAAGGCACACATGGAACAAGTGCGCGAGCGCATGCTGGCCGCGTTGGCCGAGCGCGAGCAGAGCCTGGAGGAGGAGCTGGTGGAGTGGGAGCAAGAGCGGGCGAGAGAGACGGCGGAGCACGAGGCTCAGCTGGCGGGAGCGAGGGCGAGGCTCGAGGCGGCTGGGCGCGCCCTCCAGCAAAAGCTGCGCTTGCCCAGCCTCCTCCTCCTCCTCCTCCTGGCCCCTGAGCAGCAGCAACAGCAACAACAAGAGAAGCAAGATAACAAGGACAAGAACAAGAACGAAGAGGAGCAAGAGGCGACCATGGTGCAGGCTGCCAGGGAGGCGGCAGGCAAAGTGGTCCAGCGGGCGGCGAGGCAGGTCACCTTTTCTTCATCGTCGGGAGGAAGCGCCTCGCCAGCATCAGGCACCACCACGAGCACCACGAGCACGAGAGGAGAAAAAGGCGTGGAGCAAGACGCGGCGATGCGGGCCATCATTGTGGCTGCCACAGGCGCCCTTGTGAGTAAGAAGCAGGAGGAGCAGGAGCAAGAGGGGCGAGCGCATGCTCGCAACGCAGCCGGGCAGGAGGAGGAGCAGGAGGAGAAGGAAGAGGAGGTGGAGGAGGGTGTTGAATGGCGTGACCTTGTCGTCGACGTTCCAGCGAGGAGGCCTCTCCGCCTGTTGGGCTCCTTCTTCGGAAGCAATGCTGGCCAGTTCAGGTTACCGTGGGACGTGGCGGTGCATGGCGAGACCGGCCAGGTCTTCATCGCCGACACCGACAACCACCGGGTGCAGGTGTGGACAAGAGGCGGCCAGTTCGTGCACTCCTTCGGCTCCCGCCAGTTCCAGTTCCCGTATGGAGTGGCAGTGGATGCGCGCTTGGGCGAGCTCATCATCTCCGACTGGGGCAACAACCGGGTGCAGGTGTTGCGCGCCACGGATGGCACATTCTTGCGCGCCTTCGGCTCTCCAGGCACCGCTCCTGGCCAGTTCAACGGGCCATGGGGCGTGGTGGTGGATGCACAATCGGGCCGCATCATCGTTGCCGACACAGACAACCACCGGGTGCAGGTGCTTCGCGGCCAAGATGGCCGAGTGGAGACGGTCATCGGTTGCAAGGGCCCTGGGCCCGGCCAGTTCCAGTACCCGAGCGGCGTGGCATTGGCACCGGGTGGTCACATCGTCGTCACCGACAAGAACAACCACCGGGTGCAAGAGTGGCGCATGGACGGCACCTTTGTGCGCTCCTTTGGCTGCGAAGGCTCTGGGCTAGGCCAGTTCAAGCACCCGAGGGGAGTGGCGGTGGAGAGACGCACGGGCCACATCCTCGTCGCCGACTTTGGAAACCAGCGCGTGCAAGAGTGGAGTGCTGGCGCTTTCTTGCTTCCTTTGGCTCCTCGACCGCGGTCGGGAGGGCTTCGGGCGTGGCGGTTGTGCGGGGCCTGTTCGGTCAGCCAACAGGCGTGGCGGTGGACGAGCGCACGGGTCAGGTGTTTGTTGTTGATTATGGCAAACACTGCGTGCACGAGTGGACCAGTGCTGCGGGTGAGACGAATCGCTCCTGATGGATCGCCCCTCATTGCTTTCTCCTTCTTGCTTGGCAAGAGAACCGTTTATAATTTTATTCCTTGCCTCGCCATTGGGGGGAGGGACGATCTTTACGAGTGCCTTCATCAGTGCGACTGCTCCTTTGCCTTGTTGGGCAGGCTCGTCACCTGACCAACAAACAGAGGGCACTGCAGCTGCGTGTGGTACAGCACAAACACGAACGGCCGGTCCACGATGAACTCTGTCTTCGCACTCACCTGACGGCACCGCTCTCGCACAATCACCGCAGTCGCTGCAGCAGCCTCGGTGCCTTCTTCGTCGACCTCAATGAAGGTCTTGTGGAACACTTGGCTCACGTAAAGCCCTCTTGCCGCCTCTTCGGTCGTGGTGAGGCGAGAGAAATTGGCCGTCTGACTAAAGGGCTCGCTGACGCCCATGAGCTTGAGCAGCGCCGACAGCTCCACGTTGGTCTCCACCTTGAACCGCGGCATCGCCAGCCGCACCTCCTTCCTCGCCAGCTCCTTCACCTGAGACCCCAACTCTCCCACCGCGTCGCGGACGCGCTGAAGCGCGTCGGCCGAGTTGTCGTTGGGCAGGAGCACGAGCATGGTGACGGGGCTGTCCTTGTAGGCCAGGCTGGCCATCTCGTGGTGCTCAAAGGCGCCGTGGTCGATGCGCATGTTGGAATGGTTCATCATGTCCACCTGCACCGAACCACCTGCGCCGCGCAGGAGGTGGAAAGGCGCCTGTCGCGTGTCGGCGGCCTTGAACTTGGTGACCCACTTGGCCTTGAAGTGGACCGCCGACGTGATCACGAGCTTGGTCAAGCCATCAAGAACCCTTTGGTCATTCCACACACAACACACACACAGATCGATCGATTGAGTCAACACATGTGGACACTTGACTCACCACTGCGGCGATGATGATGCTCATGATGAAGAGCATAACAACAAGAACAACAAGAAGAAGAAGAAGAACAAGAAGAACGTACCCCGAGGGGATGAGGTCGGGAATTTTGCCATGGGTCTTTTCTTCCACCCAGTCGTTGATGACTGCTCGAGCTGCGTCGGAATGGGCAAAGTCGACCGTTTGTGCGTTGGCTCCGCCCAGTGCGGCAGCACGTGCAACAAAGCCTGGGTCAAGCGGCAGCTTGTCTTGGACCCAGAGTGCAGTGGCCAGCGACAAGCCGCCCTGCCTTGTTGCACCAACAACCTGCTCCATATTTTGTTTTTTTTTTTGTCCAACATGTTGTTGGTGCCTGCCAAAAATGGCACAAAAAAACAAAAAAACAAAAACAACAACAACAGCGTTTGAGGCAGGACCAGAGTTACCTCGCTGGCCAGCGCGGCCATGTCATGGTGGACCTTGTCGAAGGAAGTGTCAGCGGAGAAGCCCATGAGAGTGCGCAGTTGTGCGGCGGTCTCTTCGGCAGCGGCCTCGAGCGTGAGCGCGAAAGCCACGTGGAGGCTGAGCGGCGAGATGAGCACGTTGTTGTTGTTGTTGTCATCTTCGGTCATCTTGGTCAAGATCTTGTGCGCCATCGTGGTGCTTGCTTGCGCCATGTTGAGTTTTTTCGTTCTTGCTTGTGCTACGACCGCGTTGTGTTCCGGACGAATAAACCGGGACCCATTTTTAAAGCATTTTTATGGGGCGAGTTTCTATTCGGTGAAGCCCCGACATTGCTTGCATTCTTGTTTTTATTTGTCCGATGTCGTTGTCCGTGCCACCCAAAGGTGCCTCGTCTTTGCAGCTTGCTCTGTTTTGCTTTGCTTTCGTTGGCGGCGCCGCATGAGGACCCGCGGCCAGCCAGGTTATCAAAGAGAAGGAACACTTTGTGTTTAACCTTTTATTTATTATTTTCTTGAAGAATGAAAATAAATAAGAAGTTAAACCGATCCCCTGACCTTCAGTCCTTCTTCTGTCCGCTGTCTCAGCCATGGGGATGGTGGGCGGGTGGTACACAGAGTGTTACTTCTCTCTGATAACCTGGCTTATGGCAAGTTCTAATGCCTGTTACCAGAGTATATGGAAAAATCTGTGCCATCCTGCACTCTACTGCAAGCCAGCACAACCTGTGGCCTGCTCAAATATAGGCAGTCCATGCCTTCCAGTTTTGGAAAACTCAAACCAAGCAGCAGAGCAGGTAACATGGGCTCATTTGAAATGAGAGGTCCAGTCATTGTGCGAAATACATTTTATTTTAACAAAGTCGTTTTTAGCACATCAAAATCAATTTTATTGGAAAAAATCAATCCTCATTTTTGACTTTATTAAATAAAAAAAATCGTAAGAAAATTTACAAAAAACATAATTTACAGCAAGAATGCTTCTGACCTTTCATTTTATACAACAAAAAACTGTTTGCAAGTTTAAAAATGGGCGATTAGAATAATGAAAAAAGAAAAATCAAGGAAATCTTTTTTTTATTTTTTTATGCACTTGTTCAGGTGA
>NAVB01001441.1:0-12146 GCA_002179805.1 Acanthamoeba lenticulata | reverse complement strand
AAAAACAAATACCTGGAAGTAGCGGCGCGTGTCCGGGTCGTTGAGCAGGGCCTTGTGCGCCACCAGCGCCTGCAACTCCGCGGGCAGCAGCTCGAGGTGGTAGGGTCCTATTGCCTCACCACCAGTGGCGCCTGCGAGCCTGGCGGCGGCCACATCCCGCAGCGACGCCACGTCACCTGACGATTACCACACGAGTGTTGGTGTGAGTTTTTTTTTGCTTTTTCTTTTGGGTTTGTTTTTTTTGTTTTTTGTTCTTTATTTTTTGTTTTGTTTATTTTTTACGGCGAACGCGCGTACCGGGGACGGGCGGCAGGAAGGAGGTCAGGAGGTCGAGAGTGCGCTTGGCCAGCGCGATCGCCTCGTCGTCGTCGGCATGCGCGCTCTGGCCCTCCCCCTTGCTGCCGGGCTCGGCCTGGAGCACGGGCGCGACAAAGGACAGCGCCTCAAGCGCGCTCGCGCGAATGCACAGCGACTGCGTGGGGTCGCGGGCAATTGCGTCCAAGAAAGGCTGCACCAAGCGCCACTGGCTCGGACACATCTGTGTCGATAACGTAATAAAGAGAAAAAGAGATGTGAAAAAAAGACCACTAATTGTACTTGAAAAACACAAAAATAAAAAATAATAAAAGCTAATAAAACAAAAGCAAAAGAAAAAGGGCGTACAGCGAGCAGGAAGATGACGAAGGAGCGAATGTCTTGGTCGCCGGTGCTGAAGAGGGAGATGTACTTTGTCAGGTGCTTGCTCTGTGCGTGTTAATGATCGTATGTCGTGTGTCGTATGTGTTGTGTGTGTGTGTGTTGTATGTGCGGAGATCAGGAAAAACGCCCGCCAAGGCGCACGCATAGATCGATGTAAACGACACGTACCACTTCGTCGTAGGTGGCTTGCTCGTCCGGATTCTCGAAATGACCATCACAACCGGCTAGAATGTAGCTCTCCCGAAAGCCAAGCATCAACGCGATCAGGTACTGGTCCACGGGCCAGAGGCAGCCCCGTTTAGTTTGAATTTTGGTGAAGGCCAAACGAATCGAACGCGCTTACCTCCAGCAGTGCGTCCTTGTTGATCACGCACTGATAATCGAGCAGATACGCAATCCACTTGGCCGTCAGGGGCGTCGCCGAGTACCGTGAGCCTGTCGTGATGTGGTGTGTATCGTGAGTGTCATGACGGTGGTGTGTGTCCTGAGTATGGGCAGAGACGAGGCTCCCTTTGTACCTTGGTGGATGGCATTGCTGTAGAGCGTGCTGATGCAGCGCTCCTGCACGCTGGGCGACCTGGACGCCAGACCACGAATCAAGGCAGGCAGGTCCGCCGCTGCCGCAGTGCCAGCGCAGCCCACCGACGCGCTGCCGATCAGTCCCTTCTTCAACCGGAAGACAGAAGGGGGGGGGCTGATTCGTGTGGATGGGGAGAGAAGTACCGGAGCCGTAGGCGTGGCCCAGCTCGGCCCAGTTCTCGTCGTCCATTCCCTCAAAGTTGGGCAGCCATTTGCGACCGACCAGTTCTGCGGGGATCGGCGCGTCGACGTATTGCTGCAGGGCCTCCCTCGTGGCCGGCAGGCCGTGGGCCTCGAAGCCCCACTTCTTCTCTTTCTTCTTTGCGTCAACATCATCATCATCATCATCTTCATCATCTTCTTCAAGTACTTTGCCCTTTTTTCTTCCCTCGGGTGATTCCTTGTCGGTCTTCGCCCCGGCTTTCTCTTGCCTTTGTCTGCGGCCTTGATGGTGAGACCTGAGACGCATACGCGTGTGTGCGTGTGCGTGTGCGTGCGTGCGTGTGCGTGTTGGCGCCAAGTGCGTACTGGATCCACTGCCACAGATTGTCGAAGCGGGAGTCGAAGGCGAGCTGACGCAACACTGCCGCCGTATGTTTGTCGAGCTCCTGCGCCAGCGTGCCGGCCACCAGCGGGTCGGGCAGCATCAGATCCAGCAGAACAAACAATAGATTGTTGCTGTCCACCACCAGCCACCACCGCGTGAGTGACAAATCTGTGTTGTGGCAACAAGGCTGCGGGCGTCGGGCGCGTACAAGACTGGGCCAGCGGTGGCCTGTGCCAGGTGGTCCATCAGGCGCGGGAGCACCTCCTGCTTGACGAACTTGCTTTCCAGATTCGTGATCGCGCGGTAAAGCAGCTGCAGACATGTGGTTATTACCGAGTTAGGCCTGTGTCGTGTTGAATGTCGGGTGCCGTACATCGGTAAACGAGGTTGGACAGAGCCCGTACAAGGACAGAGTGGGCACCGTCGACTTGGCGGGCATGAACCTCATCTTCCTTTCATTGCGTTTCTCGACCTTCATGCGATAGTCGGCTAGCTGCTCCTGCACGAGCGGGAGCGCCAGGAATTCCTTGCTCAACACCTCGTCGACGGTCACCAGCTCCGCATCCGAGAGGAACACGTTGCCGCCTGGTCGCAGGTGTGTCATGTTGAGCCTTTCCGCGCGCATACGCCGCATACAAGAGGAGAGGTGGCGTACCCGGAACGTTGCGCCAAGCAGCCGGGATGGCATCGTCGGACAGGGCCGCCAGCGCGTGATCTACGGCCGCCAATGGCGGGTGCGTCAGCTGCTGGAGCGCGACCAGGGCCAGCGTCACCTTGGTCAGTGGACCCACGGCGGGGTCCTCGTGAGTCATTACCACGCCGCCGCCGCCGCCGTTGGCCTCTCCACCTTGGCTCGCGTCCGCCTCCCCGCCCCAGAACTCAGCCAGCAGCTCTCTCGCGTCTCGCAGCTTGAGCTCGTTGCCGTAGCGCATTCTGTGCCATGATCATAACGATTAGGCCACCAACAAGACCCGGTATGACGGTGATAGTAGTCCTCGATAAAGACGAACCGAAACATGACGGAGAGAGCGAGCACGGCGCAGGCGCGCGTCTTGTCGTGAGGCTCGTGCTTGATACGGCCCAGGAGGAACGGAATAATGTCCATACTGTCGGGCGCGCTTCGGTTGGTGCCCAGGTACTCCAGCAGCGCTATCTTGAGCCCCGCAGGCGTCTCGTCGCTCGCCTGGTGCCAAGAATCCGCTTGACATGGGTTAGTGTGGACTGCGCGCCACCAGGAGAAGCGCTGAAGCGTACGATGACGGCGAAGACGCGATCAATCCACGGCGCGCAGAGGCTGGTGTTGATGGGCTCGAGGTGGAGAAGGCCCGCAAGCAAGTTGTTAGCTCTTTGCAGACGCTTGCCGCTTGTGGTCGCATCCTTGGTGAAGTCCGTGTGGCTGCCCTTTGCCGCTTCTCGGGCATCGGCTCGACGCAGGAGCGTGCCGAGGACGAACGGCCACATCCGTTGGTACACGCCATGGTAGGCGGCCACCGAGAAGAGAATGTGTTCGTACGCATAGGCGTCGGCACCCACCTGCGCCACCCAACCTTTGTGTTTTATGTCGACGAACATATTTAATTTTCACTTTTTTGAGACAAATCATTCGAAGAAATGGTAATAAACCAAGATGAGGACGGGGGGGCGGGTAGTACCACGCAACTGGGCGTCTGTCGGTGCCCCTTCCTGTGGAGTCTTGGGACCGAAGCCGAACGTCTGTTAAGCACGGTGAGCACATGATAAAAATCTGCGATTACTGATTAAGGGGTGGCGCACGGTCGAGGTGGAAGAAAGAATGGCTTCATCGTCAGGGTAGGTGTCTGGCGCGGCGCGAGCCACCGGAGCTGCGCCAAAGGTGGTCGTCCACATCGTGTGAGCTCGAGTGTTGGTGGAGGTGTGTTGTTTTTTCACTTCACAATACGGCAGGTGTCGTTGTTCAAAGACCTGTGGCGCGTCAATCACGCCTATCGTTGCGACGCGCACCACGGTGTAGGTAGAGTGGCGAAAGATGGCATTCTGTGTCAGAGGCTCTGTGTGGCCTGCGCGTGCGAACGGCGGGTGAGCAGGATGACTTACACAACCGATCGTTTAGCGTGTAGATGTCGTTGATCTCGGCCTGTTGAGCCCGATCATGCCCACCTGAACATGAGGACAGTTGCTCGCATTGAGCCAGTTGTGGCGAGGAACAACAAGGAGCAGAGGTGGTTCTTCACAGGCCGCAAGGTCTCAGACGTGTCGGGGCTGTAATCAGTCCAGTGAAGTAGTCCCTGGACAAAGAAGTTTGTAGGCACTTCTCGTGTTGGCCAAGAAGCGCAAAGTGCACTTCCATTGCTGATAAAGAGGCACAAAAATAGCGCAGAAGCGTTAAGTGGGTGAGTCTCTCCCCAATCTGAATACTGCAACCACGAAACTCCGCTTAGACCAGCAAGGCACTTCTAGCGGTGGGCAGTAGACCAGAAGCCAGCTCTCAGGGGCTGTGGGCTTTTATGGAGCGCGGGCTTTGCATACAGCCAGTGCAATCACCACAACACAGTTATATGGAGCTAAGGATTGCAACCGTCTTCCTTGCCCTTGGCCTCCTCATTGCGCTTGTGCAGGCAGATGATCAGCCTGTCATCGCCTCATTTGTCCACGACGACGTAACACAGAGCGACCAGCAACCAGAAGTTGCAAGCTCTTCTCTCTTGCCTTGCTTTCTCCACCTTGAGTGCCCCGAATGCAGGGTAAGTTGCAACCTCTTCACAACACCACACATGGCGGCAGCGGAGACTAAAACAAACTCAACAGGGTTCATGTGCCTGGTGCGGAGACACCGACACCAAAGGCTTTTGCTTTGCTTGCAATGGAACGAACTGTACGAAGCCTGACAGTTGCACAACTGGGTACTGGCAAAACGTCTGCCCTAGCGTACGTGCCGAAACCACATCTGTCAATCTGCTTGTGTAGTGGCGGCTTGGGGCTGACGGCTCTTCTTATGCAGGACGTGGATGCTGTTCTTTCAGGGCTGGGTTACGTCCTGACTGTCATCTTCATGTCCTGTTGCGCGTGTTGCTTCTGCGCCGCACTTGTGGGCGGCCTTGTGGTCTGTGCCTGTCGGCCGAGGCCCGCGACCTACGTCATCAGGGACCAGCCAAAGACCGCGCAGCAGAGTCCGTACTATCAAGCCCCGCACTATCAAGCTCCGCCTCAAAGCTACAGCAGCTCTGCTTCGTACCAAGTCTAAAACTGTCGTCCGCTTGTGAGGCCAACCTTGTGTTTGGCACCCACGAACGTTGTGGAGAAAAGAAAGAAAGTCACAGTTCATTGAGGGGCACCAGCTTCAAGCCGAGCCCCTGCGCAAGAGCATCATTTTGCAAAGGACAGTGATCGTGCGATAGACACGCCACACAGCCCGTGTAGGAAGGCGCATAGAACTCCTGGCGGTAGTTGTCTGCTCCCCCAACGACATGGACGAGGCGAGGGATATAAGTCGACCGTAACGCTCAGGGGCGGACGCCAGCGCGGGTCGCGTACCGATACGCTCGAGCAGGTCCACGGGGAGGACCCGGAGGCTCGGATGGGCCGTGATGGGCCGGTCCTGGTCGTCTTGCTCGTCCGGGTCGGCCTGTGCGGCGGCATCAAGGAAGCTGGCCACAACAACCTGCACTCCCGCCGTGTGAGAACGCAACGTGAGCGGGCGGGCGCTTGTTCAGGTCGTGCGTGCCTGAATGCAGCGGTCGGCGAGGCTCTTGGTCGAGAGGTCGGGCGGCGTGGTGCGCTCGCGGCACTCGACGCACGATCGCACAAACGATGGAATCTTGTTGGCGAACACCATGAAACTGTTTCACCCCACAATAAATTCATAAATTAAATAAATAATTTCTATTCATAAAAATAATAAATCGATGAATAAAGATAAAAAGAAACGAAAAAGAGTTGTACTTGTCGTAAATCATCTCGCACACGCCGGTCCCGCCGCTGCACGAGTCCACCAGAAAGCCCTCGCAGGCCTCTGGATAGTAGGCGCCCTCGCGCACGTCGTGAGGCGCGAGGAGCAGGAGCGGAACGATGGCGGTGATCTGGTGCAAAAACTGGTTGTTGTTGTTTGTCTCAGGACTCTCGTTCTTCGACGTCAGGCTGGGACGGACGTACCGTGTGGAGGCCGGTCATGCCGGCGGTGATGTCGCGCGCTCCCTGCCGCTCGTTCCACGCCGCTGCGCATCGACACCACACAACAAGTTAGGGATCGATCTGCCTGCTCGTGACGAGCCCCCGCACGCGCGTACGCTCGAGCATCGGGTGCCTGGTCTTCTCGATCTCCAGGTAGAGCTTGGCCTCGTCCGAGAGCCGGAAGCGGAGGTAAGGCGCCTCGTACGAGTCCCTGCGGCGGCCCAACCAGCAACAAACAAACAAACAAACAAACAAATATGAGAAGAAGAAGACGCAGGTCCGTGATGTGTCGATTGTGAGCGTGGCTCGCCGAGTACGTGTAGGTCTGGTCGTATTGGTGCATGACGGGCGTGCCGGGCGTGCCGGCACGATAGCTCTTCTCCTCGTAGCCGTAGAGCTCCGAATGGACCACGCCCCACCCTGCAATGTTGAACGCGCGTTGAGCAGTCAGAGGCAGGAGGTGGTGCAAGACCAGAGGCTTGGCCTTAGGACGGACCGTATTCGATGGTGAGGATGCCCATCTCCAACTGGTAGATCTTCTCGCCCCACGACTCCTTGATCTCGACTTTGCCCGTGATGGCCGCCTGTACGTGAACCATCATGTTGATGATTGATGAAGATGACGAGGATGATGAAGTGGCAAAGAAGAAAAGAGGAACAAAGGCGACTTGCCTTGGTGTCGCAGTAGGGGCGTGTCGAGAGCGTGAGCAGGGCGTGACTGTCGACGTTGTTGGGGTCCAACTCCAACGACACGACATCAAACCGCTGCACTTTGCCCGACTTGTCCGGCGAGTAGAAGATCGCCCCCGGGTAGGCCCGCCACAGCGCTGCCGGTCGCGTCGACCGAGAGACAAACGCGGTGGTGGTGATGATGAGCCTCAAGCTGGCCCAGCTGTTGCCTACGGCGTCCAAGGCTGCGTGGCGAACCTTGCTCTTTGCTCAGCGTCTCGAGCGTGGCGTGGCCGCGGTCCCGCCAGAGGACCTTGACCTGCTCCATGAGCGATCCGCGCATGTTGACTGCCCGGTGCGCGTTCCACGGCCGGTTGATGCCCGTCACGAGCTGCTGGCCTGCCCGCGCGGCGCCCCGCGGCGCTCGGAAGAGGGAGACCTCATGGGCCTCCTCGAGCTCCCCGAGGCTCTTGTCGACAAGATCCCCAAAGCGGCGCGATCGCTGCACCAAGTGCGTGAATCGATTGGGGTCAAGGTGAGGCCACGCTTAGCGATTCAACAAGTGGCTGGGCGATGGCGTGCCTCGTCCCACCACAGATCGCTCTCGTGGGCGCAGCAGGAGACGTGCTTACGCAAGATTGATGGGTAGTCGCTGTTGAAGGCGACCTTCTCCACCTCATCATTCAGGAGGACTGCCCCAAGGATCACGTGTCATTGAAGCCAACATAAATAATAACAGATTGATTTAATAATTCTACCAATAAATATGAAAAAAGAAAGAGAAAGAAAAAGGCGATGTTGTCCTCGACGTACCGCGCGGGCGCGACGCGTAATAGACGTCTCGTGGGAAGGATGCAAAGGGGAGGAAGACCGCCACGCCGGGCTTGGCGCGTCCGGCCCGTCCCACGCGCTGCCAAAAGGACATGCGGCTGCCCGGGTGGCTCAACATCAAACACGCGTCCAGGCCCGGAATGTCAAGCTGCTCGCGCCAGGACACGAGTGACGTCAGCATTCCCCCTAACAGAACAGAAACTAACACAGCAAGAAACAAGTCTGGGGACGTGCCCCGGCCTCGAGCGCGTTGGAGCAGATGATGCACTGCACTTTGCCGGACTCGAGCTCGCGCATCACCTGCGCCTGTATGGCAACATGTTGGCACTCGAGGCTGGACAAAGTTGATGATGCTACACGGTCGTGCGTACCTTGGCATCGGCAGGCATGGACGAGTAATAGGTCCGCACCTTGCCCGAGAAGTCGCGGTGCTTCTCCTGAATGAAGTATCGGAGCTTGTTCACGCTGTCGATCGTGTTGCAGAACCTGGAACAACCACATGGCCATCGACAAGGTGAACACCACACCAGAGAAGATGATGATGCCGAGGGTGAGAGGGAAGCCGAGGCGCGTGTGGCGTACACGAGCGAGCGCCAGCCCAACCGGATCCACGACTGGATGATCGCGGCCGCCGCCACCTTTGTCCGCGTGTGGGACTCGAGGGTGATGATGGCCCTTGAAACGTGCACGTTTTGAGGTTTTCCAAACGATAAATGGACCAGGAATGTCAAGCAGGCGTACCTCTCGGGTCGCTGGGCCCCGCTTTCCTGGACCAAGGCGATGGCCTCGTGCTCGCCGCGCTGCGGCGGGCGGTGGAGCAGCCGCGAGGCGAGGTCGAGCGGGTTGCCGATGGTGGCCGACGCGAGGATGAACTGAACCTGGGTCGAGTCCCCGCCCAAGCTGTCGACTGCGACGTACAACCGACTGGTGTAGAGCCAACAACAAGTACACTGAGAGTGAGCAGCTGGTCTGTGGCCTCTGCAGAGAAAGGCCGAAGTCGGAGATCCTCGTCTCTTGGTGGCGTACCGGATGAGGTTGCTGGCGTTGCAGCCAAAGATGCCCGAGTACGTGTGAGCCTCGTCCTGCGTGGACGAGAAAAGGAGGGTCAGTGGGCCAGCGACATATCACGAGCTCTTAGGATCGTACCAGAACGCAAATGCCGAGACGGCTGAGGTAGGTGCGCCAGTGCTGCCACAGGCCTTGGCCCTTCCGTCCCCGGTAGAGCTGCACGTCCAACGAGGCGTGAGCCATATAACGGTGAATGTGGCCAACGACGACGCAAGGGCCTACTACCTGGTAGTGGAGGGTCTCGGGGTTGGTCACGAGGATGTCGGGCGGCCCGTACTGGAACAGCTGCACCTTCTCGTTCGTCTTGTGTTCCCCTGCAACACCAAGATTAATAATTAATCATTAAAAATATTAATGTTAAAATACAGGCTGCTGCGTACCTGTCATGATGACCACTCTGAGCCTCTGCGCGGGGGGCAGCAACTGGTTGAACTCAAGGAGCTTCTTTTCCTGGTCCTTGGCCAGTGCGTTGAGCGGGAACAGGTAGAGGCCGCTCACGGGCCGGCCCTGGCGCTTGGCCCGCAGGATCTTTTCAAATACGCCCAAGTTGAAGCACAGGCTCTTGCCCGAGCTCGTGGGCGTGGTGATGATCACGTCTCGTCCAGCGCTGGACGACCTCAGCGGGGCGGCTGTGGTCGAAGTCGAAGTCGACGTTGACGTCGAGCTCGTTGCGGGCCGCGTGAAGAGGCGGTCGAGCACGTCAAATTGGTGCGAGTAGAGGTCAGTCTTGTGTTGCTGCTCGAGCACGCGCACCAGCTCGGGCTGCAGCCGAAAGCCGTTGGGCAGGTGCCGTGCGCTCAAGCACCGCGCGGGCTTGAGCGGCACATAGTGGATGAAGCTTGCCCGCACGCCCTCGCCGCCATCATTCTTGTGCCACTTGCCGCCACTGCCCCCGCCACCGCCGCCGCGGCGTCCTTGCCACACGCTGGTGAGGAAGTCGTGCAGCTGCTGACGAAACTGGAGGTCTTCAAACTCATCGAGGCTGGACTCGACCATCTCGAGGTACTCGCGGTCGCGATCCCGACCTCGCTCGGCCAGTCGGCGGCAGGCCTTATTGACGTAAAACTTGTCTCCCAGCTCGGCTAGCGGACGGAAGTTGAAGACCACCGACGACAAGTCTTCTTCGCTGTACTCCTCATCTTCAACCTCGGCATCGCTCTCGTCGGGCAGTTCCGCTGGCGACCTCTTGCGTTCAACTTCCGTAGAAGGCACAACAGCAGCACTTTCGTAGTAGGGGCAGGCTTCGGCATCGTCGTCGCCAGTCAAGTCTATGATGCAAGTTGCATCCTTTGTAGAGCTTTGCGGTGGCACTGCGAGTATGGACCCTTTTGTGTCTTCGTCCTCGAAGCTCTCGTCGCCGTGCTCCTCCTCATCTTCCACTGACAAATCCACAACTTCGACTTTGACCGACGGGCGAGGAGGAAGGGAGAAGTAAGCTTGAATACCACGGGGTCGCTTTGCGGCCCTCGCCTGGGCCTCATCGGGGCTGGCCCTCTGCCCATTTGGCTGGGCTTGCATCTCGCGCTCGACCAAAGCTTGCCAAGAATGAATTCGAAGTTTCTTTTTGGTTTTCCTGTCTCTTCATGCAGAGAGAAAACAACAGAGAAGATCAGTTGCGCTGTTGATCTGATGAACACGCGTGCCGAAAGGCCGACGCAGCAACCACGACCAATATCGCCGACGATGGACTTGCCAGGAGGGGCCGTGGAGGGCGGAGATGCGATTCAGGCAAAGCGAGTAGGGCGGGCGCAGGAAATCACGCACGACGCGCTTTGGCGGGCTATGCGTAACGGGCAACGAGATGCCTTCTCGTCACTCCTCGCCCAACGCACGCACAACGTCAACCGCCGAGACGATGACGACGTACGTACCTTGCAGCACTTTGAAACAAAAATTAACAAGTAGAGAAATACGTGCTGTGCCATGTGCCTTCACGCATCTACGTTTACAACTTGCGCTCCTTCTTGGCGCCTCGGCAGCAAGTACGTGCCCAACAATACGTGCAATCCTCTTGCTTTTGCGGCGTATTTGGCTTACCTGGTACTGTCTATGTTTGTGCAGGGAGTACGTTGACCCTGCAAATACACACGCAAACACACACACACACGCTCACACTGCCCACACACTGACACGCGTACTCCACACGCACGACGATGGTCTGGCCATCAACATCAGAGGGTATGTGCATTTGGAGAGATGCTCAGCATAGCTTGGCGACTGACCACTGTTCGGTTGTTGTGGGTCATCAGATGCTGCTACACTGGGCCAGCATGTGGGGCCAGGCCGACATCGTGCAGGTGCTGCTTCAGCAGGGCGCCCTCGTCAATGCGCCAGCGGTACGCTCTGCTGCATACTTGACCTTTAAGGCTCTTGTTGAGTGTTCACTCTGGAGGCTCACACACACACATTCTTCCCCCATCACACAACCCAGTGGGTATGTTCATATCTATTTTTATGTGTCTTCTTGTTTGTCTTCCCCCCTCTTCCTGTCCCTGTCGGCCCACTTGGGCTCACATGGCCTCAAACCACCCAAATGGAACAACACCAACAACACAAATGAAAATGCCAACCGCTATAGGATTGGGTACGGGAGACTGCTCTTGCATTTGTGTGTGCTCGTGGAGGCTGACACCTGTGGGCTGCTGCCATCAGACGGCGCTGCACTACGCCTGCGAGAAGGGACACACCGACGTGGCGCAGGTGCTGCTCGACTTTGGCGCCAACGTGAATGCACAAACTGTACGTCCTCTCTTCCACTCTGCCCTTCATTTGCTGATGACTCGCACTGGATCCGGGCCTTTCATGGGGCATTGCAGGCGGTACGTCGTCCTCTTTGCCTTTGGCTCCCTTCCCCCACAGAGGGCCCTCTGACACGAGCGCGCCAGCGAGGCGAGACGCCGCTCGAGCTGGCGCGACGAAAGAACAACTCGAGGACGGTACAGCTGCTCGAGGAGCGGATCAAGGAGGAGCAGGAGCGGAAGAAGCAGGAGCAGGAGGAGAAGGAGCAAATGGGCCGCATCTTTGAGTTTAGCCAGACCGTCGCCTGGACCCACAAGCCCACCGCGCCGTCGGCCGTGCAGTGCCTCTTGCGCGTCGACGACACCGTGCGCCGCCCCGCTCGGGCCTTCCTCGTGCCGCACAGACGGGCGGATGCTGACGTCAGCAAACACATGCGGGCGCGGCAGGTCTGGAGCGGCGGGGCCGACGGCAACATCGGCATTTGGAACGCCCAGACGGGCCTCCAGGTGACGGGCATCAAGACGAGCGACAAGCGCGGGCGCATGCAGTCTATGATTTTGGTCGACAACACGGTCTGGACCACGTCGGACGAAATGGGCGCCGAGCCCACCATCCGCGTGTGGAACTCCAAGTCGGTGCGTCTCGAGAAGTGCCTGCCACTTAGGACCAAAGAGGCCGACCACTCACTCCTCACGTCGACGCGCAGTTGGTCAAGATCACGGAGCTCACCGGAGCCCACACCAAGGTCATCCGATGCTTGGCGCTCGTCATTTCTCGGTACATTATTATTATTAAATATTTTTATTTATTTTTATTAAATATTTTTGTAAATTATTACAGTTGGTTTTTCTCATTCAATTGTTGTAAC
>NAVB01001439.1:0-10906 GCA_002179805.1 Acanthamoeba lenticulata | reverse complement strand
TCGGCGGCCTCTTCTTCCTGGCGCTTGCGCTCGGCCTCTAGGCGTTGACGTTCGGCCTCCTCTTCCTCCCGCCGCTTGCGCTCGGCTTCCTCCTCTTCCTGGCGCTTGCGCTCAGCCTCCTGACGCTGACGCTCGGCCTCTTCCTCTTGCCTCTTCCTCTCGGCCTCAGCCTCTTCCTGTCTCTTGCGCTCAGCCTCGGCGGCCTCCTCTTCCTGGCGCTTGCGCTCGGTCTCCTCTTCTTGCCTCTTGCGCTCAGCCTCGGCCGCTTCTTCTTGTCGCTTGCGCTCGGCCTCTTCTTCTTGCCTCTTCCTCTCGGCCTCTTCTTCCTGCCTCTTGCGCTCAGCCTCGGCCGCCTCTTCCTCTTGGCGCTTGCGCTCGGCCTCTTCTTCTTCTTCTTCTTGTCTCTTCTTCTCAGCCTCCTGGCGCTTGCGCTCGGCCTCTTCCTCCTCAGCCTTCTTCTGAAGAGCAGCGACCTCTTCCTCCTCGTGATGCGGGTCGTCGTGCGCCTTCTTGGCCCGTCGTCGCGCTCGGCGCCGGCTGTTGCGGCTACCGCCTGTGGCCTTCTTTTCACCTTCGTCGTCGTGGTGGTCGTCGTCGTCGTGGTGATCGCCGTTGTGAGCCTCTTCCTCCTGCGCGGTGCTCTCCGTCGCGGGTGCAGACGCGGGGGCGGCAGCCTCTCGCGGCTGCTGCCACTGCTCCTTGATGCACTGGAGCGCGTCCTCTAGGCGGGCGCCAAACTTGGGGAACGTGAGTTGCTCGTCGCCGACGGTGACCACAAGCTTTTCGCCATCAGCCGTGTTGACTTCCAGAATGTCGCTCCAGGGCAAGATTTTCTGTGATCGCAGAAAAATGAAACGAGCTAGGCGGTCAGCGACCTGATCAACTGAAGACTGACAAGCGCAATGGTGGAATGCACCTGAATCTTCTTTCCCATGGTGTTTGCGTCGAAACAAAGATGGCATGACGTCACGAAGAGGCGACCATTGACGTCGCCGAGCCCTTCTTCAGTCTCGGTGAAAGCGCATGGAAAATCTGAAACCGTGTGAATGCAAATTTAGTCCAATTTGACATGCAAATTATAAACAAAGGACTGCAAATCGAGCAAATTGGACAGAGAACTCACCACTGATGAAGTTGTCGGTATCAGGGAGCTTAAATGTGGCATGCAACTTCTTGTTCTTGAAGTTGTCCTGAAATTTGTTGATCTTGGGGCTGCCCTTCTTAGACATTTTCTCGAACGCACTGCGCATGTATTAGACCACTGCCGAGCGAATGAGGCGCCTAGAAAGAGGGCCGTACCTCCAATGGACGTCAATGGAGTGTGCTGTGTGCCGGGGCGAGCTCGTCTATGGAGGTCTGTCGGCGTGCTTTCGCGGCACAAAATGAAGGCTAGGGATAAGCACCGCCTTGACTTGTGGCTGGCAATTCGAGGAATCTCCCCAATCCCGCCTACTTCCGTCAAAGAGGCACACAACACGAAACGCGAGCCCTGCTCTAAATGTGAGCGATATCGTTCGAAACAGCGCTGTCGCTGAAGTTGGATCTCTTTCTAGAGCATGTGTACAAGGAAAGGATGGCCGAGCACGCCACTTGACGCGGGGCGATGAGGCGCGCAGCGGAACAAAAAGAAGCGCCAAGCGGTGGCGTGCGAAAGGGCTCGCAGGTCCTTCGCGCCGGGCCTCGTTGTTCAAGGGTAAACGGTCTCAGTAGCCGCCCATGGGCGGAGGGCCAGAGTTCATGTACATGTCCGGAGGATAGCCCGACGCTGCAAAAACAGAGGAAGACGCTCATGAGCAGCGATACGCGAACTACGCAGTCTAAGGAGATGCGTACGAGGTAGGGTGTGGGTCGGTAACGGACCCTGATGGGCGTAGTGCGGGTGTCCGTGGCCATGAGGCGGCATGCCGGGAGCGTACATGTTGTTGAGCATCTCTGAGTGCGGGTGGGGATGAGGGTGAGGGTGCTGCCCATGGCCCGGTGCTTGCATCTGTTGCGGCGACCCTGAGGTGGAAAACAGGGTCACCAAGCATGCCTGAAGAGTCATCACTGCAGGAGAACGTACCATGAGGTTCGTGTTTGGGACCACCCGCAACATTCTGAGCGTGGGTGTTGGAGCTGTTGGCAATAAAGTCCGACGTAGGGTAGTTGTTCTCAGGCGCGTTGAGGCATGACTGGATGATCTCCTTGCCTTCCCTCAACGTCACGACCGGCTGAAGCTTGGGTGTAGCAAAAGTGTATACGTGGCCAGTCTCGCTAGCAATCAACACCAGTGCTTGGGTTCCCGTCAGGGTGGTCAGCTCGTACGCCTGCACCCATGGGTCCACACCAGAATGAGCACAAAAGAACTCGTTGCGACGGAGCCTCTGCGTAGTAGTAACCATACCTTCTTCATGAGGCCTCGCTTACGTCTCGAGAAGGTTACCTGCCGCCTGCTCTTGTTCTCGATGAACTTGATGTCGATTCGACGACGCCCAGTGCCTCCGGTCTTCTTCTTACCGATCTTTGAGATGGGCTTCGCGCCGGCAACTGCACCCTTGGCTCCCTTCGGTGACTCGCTGCCATCAACTTCATCGTCGTCGTCGTCCTCGCTGGATCCGCCGTCGACGGTTTCCATGCTCGATACGGTCATGCGCGACGTAAGAGGCATCTGGTGGTGGATGACTGTAGGCGAAGGCTGCTGGGGCATGATCCGGATGCTGGAAAGAACGTTGCCCTCGGGAGGCATATCGTGGTGATGGTGCATAATATGAGGCGGCATGGAATGAGGGTGCTGTAGTGGATAGCCATGGTGCGGGCCATGGTGCAGGGGATGATGATGCAGAGGCGGTTGGAGCTGACTCTGGACCTGTTGTGCCTGTTGGTGTGCCGCATGGGCTGCGTGCTGTTGGTGTTGCGGAGAGCGGTTGTCGTTGCCCTGCTGTTTATCGTCGTCGACTGACTGAGACATCTTTCCCTGATTCAAACACGGATTCGTTCTAAGTTTGCCACATAAAAGCAGATTAGATTCGGGCGGTTGAAATCAGGTTTGACCTGTTCTCTAAAAAGAGCTCCCCCGTCCTGACTTACAACTCATCTTATGTAGGACCAAGCAAACCGTAAAAGGTAGGGGGAGAAGCGTTTATGGGGGACCTCACCTCGAAGACTGAAGAAAGGAACAGGTCGTGAAGTGTAGTCCTTTCTTCTTCCGCTGTACTCGTTTTGGACTTGACCGGTGGTGTTGTTGTAAAAAGTAAGTCTCCTTCTTCGGCTTGCCTGCGCTTATCGAGAGCCCCCTCTTGCGCGTGGATTGGTCCATTGCGGTTCTTTCCTACGTCAGTGCTGCGAATCGGTGGGCAGTTATTTCCCGGAACAGACAAAGATATCTTGTTTTCTCCATCTTTTTCTGCAATAAATCGGTCGATGAGCAAAATGCATGTGCATCTCGGTCGTGCTGAATAGAGAGACAGGCTGAGCCGCTCCATTGACATCTTTTTCATGCACGGAAGGTCGCCAAGCTGCGTCGCACTTGGCAGCAAATGTGCCTCTTCGTTTTCGCTTTACGGCCGTTGAAGGAAAACGCCTGGTGCCGAATTTCTTTTGTGCTCGCCCAAGAAAAACCGCTTCGGCGGACAACACGGGGTGCTGAGATTGAGTGCCACTAGATGCAGCTGGGCCAGCCGAGCACTCCATCGTGCTCTCCTCTACAGCAATATGGATGGAAGCTGCCTCCCGGAGAGACCTTCCGCTTGCTTGTTGTGGGGGACAGTACCAGCTGTTGGGCTCTGCTGGGGGCTCTTCTCCGAAGGGAAGATTTGCTGCGTCGAGCAGTCGCTGGGGGCGACACCGCCTCCCTAAACGGAAAGCCGCGCCAAGTGGTAAAAGAGAAGTTCCACCATTCCGGCCAAGTGCTCGAATTCGTTGTAGATGAGCGATTCCTATCCACAGACGATGACGATGAAGAGATTACCTGGGATTACAGCGAAGAAGACAACGGAAACGAGAATGGGAGCAACAGCCAGACCAACGAGGGGATAACATCTTTCTTCTCCGCTTTCTCCTCGCCTGTGCGACGCCTCGCAGCAACTACAACAAGACTGATGGGCTCTGGTGCCCCGCGCTCTGCTGTTAGCGAAGCCGAACTGGAACAAACAGTGCGCAGACGGCGCAAGAACGACGCCATATTGCAGTTCGTGCAAGATCAGAAGCAAAAGCTTGACGTTGTCTGGTTTTGCTTCGCGAACTGGACCGACCACAGGGAAGCAAGGTGCTTCCTCTGCTCTTGCTCATTACTTTGCATGCGGTTTAACGTTGTAGCTCACACAACCGTGCAGAATGAAGAGGGAGGCCGACTTCATTCAGAAGAAGCTCAGCAGCGAGATCGCAGTCCTCGTTGCGCACGTCCTCCTCTCACCCTACGAGAATGAGCTGGGCAACGCTCTGGAGAATCAAACTGCTGTGCGGTGCGTTGGGCTCCTACTTGGTGGACTTCTTCTCCTCACGCTCTTGCTCCCACTTCAAGGTGGATGTCCAGCTTCAAGGCCAGCGTGAAGCCAGAGGACAGCATGATGGCGTTCCTGCCCGCGCACTTAGGATCCGAGGAGAGAGACGCTCATGTACGGCCTCTACAAACGCTCCTCGTTCCAAACTGGCAGCTTACACACACGATTGCGTTATCAGCTGGAGGCACTGGCCAAGGAGACCGTGCGGGCCTTCATTAAGCATCAGCAAGTGCAGCTACCGTGCGGATCGGTCTATCACGGCGACGTGGTGCACGGCAAAGTGCACGGCTTTGGTAAGGAAGAAGGCCCGGGCGGCGACAGCTTTCTTGGCGACTGGGTCGATGGCCTCAAGCATGGCTTCGGCACAGTAAGGTACGATATGAACATCATCTTCACCGCCAATTGCCATGCCTTATGCAAGCGATGCTCAGGTATGGCCATGGGGACAAGTACGAGGGCACCTGGGAGGCTGGGCTACGACAAGGAAACGGCCGGTATGAATGACCATCTGCCCGCTGCGCCATCAAAGCCGGGGCTGACGTTGGTGAACAGATACACGTGGCCAAGCGGACGCTACTTCGACGGCCTTTGGCAGCAGGGCAAGCGGGAGGGGCCCGGCTGCATCTACTTTCCCGACAAGTCCAAGTTTGACGGGGTGTGGATCGATGACAAACCTGGTAGGCTTCCACTTTCTTTTTCAGTTACGCGCACTTGTTCACCCAAGTATAACCACGCAGAGGGCACCGGCAAGATTACCTACGATAACGGTGACGCCTACTTTGGCTCTATCCTGTTCCACGCACAGAATCACTCGACCACGCACCCCATCGACTACGTTGTGACTCGATCCGGCGAGGTACGATCTATTCTTCCATTTATTTATCTATTTATTTCATATTTTTTTTAACTGTTTTGGCCTTTCTTTGCTTCAACTGATCGGAGCCGACCTGTAGGGCGAGATGCACTACGGGGACGGATCGCGCTATGTGGGCTCCTTCGCCAAGGATCAGCGGAACGGCTACGGCCTTTACATCTTTGCCGATGGAGAACGATATCAGGGCTCATGGAAGAACAACATGCGCCACGGCTATGGCACCTTCCAGTACAGCGAGGGCACCGTTTTTGAAGGTCGGCATCATTTCTTCTTTCTCTTCATGGACCTGTGCTTGGCGTTAACTCGGGGGGCGAATTTGTTTGGCGTGCAGGCACCTGGTGGAAGGACGGACGACGGGGAGACGGGCGTCTGTGCCTGTCCAACGGAGACGTCGTGGTTGGCTTCTGGCAGGGCGACCAGATCTCTCAAGCCAAGTACAGCAAGGGCAGCCTTGCCCAGGCAGCCAAGTACGTGGGCTGTTTCTGGTTGCGTTCCTTCTCGTCCATCCGGCTAACGGGCGCCCGTTGCACGCAGGTTTTCTCAGCGCTTGCTGAGCAACACGCTGCGGACGGCCCAGAAGCTCGGGCAGGGCGAACTCCTAGTTTACGCCCAAAAGTGGAAGGGCTTCTTCCCCGACAGGCACGCACGTAGTTGTTGACTGTTGGTCTTGAACTCTTCCTAAGACTCTCTCTCCTCCTCTAGTGACGTGACGCCCAAACAGCAGGTGACGGTCAGCAGCTTCGCCGAGCTCGAGACGTTCATCGGGTACCGGACCTATAAGATCTTCGCCTTTGAATGCCACATTGCCAACGTCGGTTGTTTACACGACAGGGACCGGACGCACCTGCTGGGCCAGCCGGTGGCCAAGTTTGTACATACGTTTGAGGCCTTGTTTGGAGATTTTGTAGCGAAGGACGTGGATCACCTCATTCCGATTGCCGTCGACGATGTGGCTTCGTTCATCAGTGTGTGCTTCATCCTCTTCTGCGCATTTATCATTTATTTATTTATTTATTTATTTATGTATAAATGTGCAGCATATGGCCACACGGAACTCATCAGCCGCACGAAATGGGAGCCACCATTGAGCGAAAAGGAAGGCAACAAGTACAAGCATGCCCATTCTCCCCCTATCCGCATTTATCACTCAAACTCAACCTGACCTTTTGACAGACTGATACTGATGGCGTTCAAGGAGGCGATCTTCTCGCGCATCTACACGCTCTTGTTCTCACTCTATCGAATCAAGGTACGTCCGCTCGACTCCTGCTCGCCCTTGCCCGGCGCTGACGTCGGCCGTGTGCTTTTGCAGAACCGGAAGAGGGACACGTTGTTCCGGGCCAAGGTGGACTCGCTGTGGCGCGTGATGCCCCGCGATCTCGGCATCCAGATGACCTGGGAGAGCGAGTGGATCGATGAGGACGAAACGTCCAATGGCTCGCCGAGGGGAACTTCGACACTAGGGGCGGGCCACGGCCATCGGACTAAGCGCAGCGGCTCCCTGTCCGGCCTCGAGATCCCCTCGAGCTTGTGCGCCTCTCACGCGCCCCTGCTTCGCCCCACGTACTAACGCCGATGCGCCTGCAGGCAAGTCGCGAAGCACCACCCGTTCGTGGCCGCGATTCGAAGCCTGCGCAGCGTTGATAGTGCGTTGCCTTCTCCAATCGCTGAAGCTGAGCTCATTCAACATGCTGACTGCGACTATCTGACCTGTGCGCGCAGCCGAGTACACGGTCAAGGGCAAGCTACAGTGCCTTATGGATTGCTCGAAGCACATCCTTGTGGGCTGCTCGCCACAGAAGATTAAGGCCAGCGCCACCTCAGGTGGCAGCGTCTTCCGCAACCTGCCCGTGATGGGCCAAGGCCCTCATGTCTACATGTACGTGGCCTCACCCCGGCCCCGGGCCAGGGGCGCTCCTCGCCTCGCGAGTCTCTCTGGCCTCTTGCTCACCACTCGGCCGGGGCTGGGCAGTGGGGCCGAGGAAAAGTTCCCCGTGTTCGTGTTTGTGGTGATCAAGGCCAAGGTCAGCGACCTCTACGCCCACGCTGACATGCTCTCTGACTTCCTGCCGCAGCAGACCATCACCAAGACCGGTGCGCCTCCCCTCGCCCCACAAGGGCCCACAGGGCTGCGCCCACTGACTCGACTCGTGGCGGACGACAGAGGGCGGGTATCGCCTGACGGAGCTCAAGGCCGCGATGGAGTTTGTGATGAAGCTGCATCCCAACCTGCGCAACGCCTGCGGGGAGCTGGTGCCCCTGTCCACGCTCAAGAACGACCTCAAGCTGGCCGTGGCGTCGGTGCGCCAGCGCTTGGGGGTCTACCAGCGCGAGCTCGAGATCCAGCGCGAGCGCCGGAACGAGGCCCAGCTGCGGGCCGCCCGCGGCGAAGAGGCCAAGACGGCCGTCCTCACGGGCTCCTATCGCGAGTTCCTCCGGTCGCGCAGCGACAGCGGCCGACACGACCCGGCCGTCGTGCTGCCGGCCGTCGGCGGTGACCTTCAGTTCAAGATGGGCTTCCTAGTCGACATGCTCAAGGAAGTGGCCCACCGCGACGACGACTTTTACGCTCCGGTCGTGCTCCAGCCCGAGGAGAAGCGGATGCTCCGCAACACGTTTTATCGTCAGCTCTTCCAGACCCTTCTCGACGCCATGGGGCTGGCCGTCGTCGAAGACGGCGACACCAACGACGGCGCCACTGCTCGTTCGGCACCTGCGGCTCAGCAGCAAGGCGAGAAGAAACAAGAGCAGCCAGAGGCGGGCGAGACCGAGCTGCAGTCGCACGAAGCCGAGACAGCAGGAAGGGAGCCGCTGAAGGAGAAGCGCACGAAATCGCTCCCGCAGATCAACCTCTCCGACCCGCAGCATCACCACTATCAACATCATCACCACCGCGGCGGCGTCTACTCCGAGATCGGACGGCACGAAGCCGCGGTGGAAAACCACAACAACAACAACAAGAACCACCCCGCGAGCGGCAGCGGTGGTGGAGGAGGCACACGAAGGTCATGTACGCAACAGGATATGCGCATCGAGATCATGCGCCGCCTGCCCCTCTGGGTCTACAACCATCTGGCCGACACCCTGGCCCTCCATCTGCCCTCTTCCTGAGAGTCCGCCGGACAGGCCCGAGAGCAGGCCATGTCCTCCTTTTCTTCCTTGGACCTTCAATGGATACACAGACTTGTTGGCTTTCTTCTTCATTTTTACAGCATGTTGGCTCAGAACTGGCGGAAGAAGGCGCAGATCTCGGGGTGCTCGCTGAAGCCCTTGATGAACTCCTCCTTGGAGATCGCGCCGCTCTGTCCACCAAGAGAGTTAGCATCCTCGTCTGACCTTGAGTAGAAGAAGAGGAAGAAGCACGGGGGTACCTCGTCCTTGTCGATCGTGTGGAAGATCTCGTCGACGACTTGGCGAATGCGGGCTTTCATGTTCTCCGACAGCGAGAAGGTGGTCCGAGAAGACATGCGCGCCTCGCGCCGGATGACAGCACGTGTAGTCAACTCCAGCATGCGCTCGACCTCGGCCCTGCTCAACTCGCCCGACCCGTCGGCGTCAAAGATGTTGAAAGAGGCTGCTCCACGTCACAAGGGCTGATCAGCTTTTCATCTTCCACCACAACGGCAAAGTAGCCGCCTGTTGTCGTACCCTCCAGCTTGTCGAGAAGGGTGCCACCAAAGGAGACGCCCATGAGGGCCAGGTACTCGTGCACGTCGATGCTGGGATCCAATTCAAGACACCAACCGTGTCAGCCCCTGAGCGAGTAGCGAGGAAAGTCGTACAACTACGGGGAGGTGACGCACCCGTCTCCGTTGTGGTCAAAGGCGTCGGCGATGGCCGTGGCCAAGTGGGACTCTATCGCGGCCTGTTCACTCAGGATGCGAACAAACTTGTCCCTGGATATGCGGCCGTCCTGGCCCTTGTTTGCTCGGAACGCCTTGAGCGCCTGCTCCGCCCTTGCCTTGGGGACTGCACGGTGTTTCTAGCTGGCTGCCGAAGCAAGCACGCGAGGAGTGGCGAGGAGATAGGGGTACATACGCGCATACTTCTGGCTCCACTCCTGCAGCTCCTGCTTGGGCACCTCAACGTGCTGGTTGCCCATATCACCGTCTGCAAGCTTGGTAAGCAATGGCAAAGTGTGATTTTAAGATAGTGCTTTCTTTGCCCCGAGTGACGTCACGAGGCAAGATAACAAAAAGAAAGCAAAAAAGAAAGAAAAAAAGCGACTTTTTCATTCTCCTAAAATTCGTGGATGGGCAAAAGCCAAAACATTGGCTTCACCTAATGGCAGAAGAAATAAAAGTAACGCTGCGCATGTCAGCATCAAGAACAGGAGAATAACAACAGCCCACAGGTGTTCAGGCCAACCCCTAGCAGAGAAAACACCATTTCTCTGTGCCAACACCAGCCGTCTGCTCCGTTGTAACTCTCTCCTGCACTACAACCACCACTCCTCCTCACTTGCACACCGCCCACTCGCGCCACGATGGACAAGACCGACTTCTCGCACCTGGTGGAGATCAAGGACCTCAAGTTGAAGCTGCTCAACAAGGTCTGTGCGCTGATGATCCACGAGCCGCGCTACTACGCGCCCGAGCCGTGCCGCACGCAGGCCGAGCTGCGCCAGCTGCTGGGCGACATCGCCGCGCAGGACCCCGAGTTCGTGTGGAAGGTCATCCTGTACGTGCGCGATGACCTCAACATCCGCTCGACGGCCAACTGGATGATGGCCGTCGCGGCCAACCTCAAGGCCTGCCACCCGTTCTTTGAGCGCTACTTCTCCAGCTGCGTGCGCCTGCCGAGCGACCTGCTCGACGTGGTCAACCTCTACCTGGACCTGCCTGACCGCTACCTGCCCGACCGCTCGCTGCCTGCCGCTCTTCGCACGGCCGTCCAGCACAAGTTCCCCGAGTTTGATGACTACCAGCTGGCCAAGTACAACAAGGAGAACAGCCTCAAGAAGAAGGCCAAGCTCGCCAAGGGCAAGGCTTCCTCCAAGGAAGACGCTTCTTCCTCTACTACCACGACGACGAAGCAGACGAAGAAGGGGATGGGATCACATGCTACCACAACTCCTTCTACCACTTCCGAGTCGGACGGCAGCAAGAAGGGCCCGACGAAGCTGACGCTGAAGCAGCTGATCAGGAAGGTCCACGTCGCGGAGCCGGCTGAGGCCGTCTGCGCCATCCTGGGCAAGAAGTACCCGGAGTCGCCCGAGGCCTTTGCCCAGATGGGCCTCCGAGGCGAGTTCAAGCCCGAGCGGGCCGGGCAGCGCATGAAGCTGCCGATCCCGATCACGTGGGAGACGCAGCTGTCGGCCCTGGGCAACAAGCACTCGACGTGGGAGAAGCTCATCGACGAGCGCAAGCTGCCCTTCATGGCCATGCTGCGCAACCTGCGCAACCTGATCGTGACGGGCATCTCGCCGGCCCACCACGAGCAGATCCTCACGCGTCTCACCGACGAGCGGTCGGTGACGACCTCGCGCCAGCTGCCGTGGCGCTTCCTCTCGGCCTACCAGGCCATCGAGGTCGACCTCGAGAAGCTGCTCAAC
>NAVB01001438.1:0-33419 GCA_002179805.1 Acanthamoeba lenticulata | reverse complement strand
TTTTTTTTTTAAAAATACAATTCTGTTTGTGTCTGCTTATTTCTCAGATGAAACATTTAAAGAATTGTATATTTTAAATATTATCATTTAACACTTGAGGCTCACCTGCTGGCTGGAGGTTGCAGATTGAGACATCGACGGGGCAGGTGCACCATCTCATGGCCGAGAACCAGCAGCAGCAGGCCGAATGGGTACCCTTCATCCATTCCACTCAGCCTCTACTCGTGTTTAACCATGCCATATAATACTATTTTATTTATTTATTTATTTATTTTTAAAGTGAATTAAAAAAAGTCAAATACCTGACCATTCTTTCGGAATGCGGACGCGACAGACCGAGCAGTTGATGGCGTGGCTGGAGCTGAAGCTGTTCTTCGGGCCCGACAAGCGATCGTCCGTGCAGCTCCTGCGCAAGCTCTCCGGAGCCGAGCGGGACAAACAGCAACAGCAGCAGCAGTCGCCACAACAGCAGCAGCTGACGCGCCAGCCCTCGATCGAGGCCTCGACCTCGCCGCCCTCGGGATCGCCGCCATCCGGGTCGCCGCTCGCCCAGGCCGCCGCCAAGGTGCGCCTTTTGTGGGGAATGTGTGGAATGATGTTGCGTGTTTGACATTCTTCGTGGTCCGCAGACCGGCCGCGAGTCCGCCATTGGGAGGAAGTTGACGATCACGACCATCATTTCAAAGAAGAAGACGAAGCCCGAAAGTGACCACCACCAGGAAAAGGAAGAGGAAGAAGAGGAGGAGGAGGAAGAGGAAGAGGAGGAACTCGAGGAGGATCGCTTCGTGCCGCCCGACGAGGATTTGGCCGCCGACGCCACGACGGTGGTGATCAACCTCCTGCTCCACGACGGCAGCATCCAGCCCCTCGTGATCGACCCCGACATCGAGATCTACGACCTCGTCTACGCCGTCGCCCACGAGATCGGTTCGTGTCTTTCACTCGTGTGTGTCGCACACGCGTGAACCGCACACGCACCGCACACGCGCTCATCTTTCGGCCTCGCAGGGTCCATGAACGCGTTCCAGATCACGTCGCTCGACCAGGACGCCTCGCGCCGAGGTGCGCACACACACGCGTCGCACATGCACACACGCGCCGCACGCACACACGCGCGCTTACGCAAACTGGCGCCGCACGTATGGTATGCGTGGTATGCGTGGCGTGCAGTGGAGCTGCTGGACCACCAGAAGAGCCTGCGGCAGCACCGGCTGCCCCGGAGCGCCATGTTCGTCCTCAAGAAGACGGGCATCATCGACGAGCACATCGGCGAGAACGACATCTACGACAACCATTTCCTCTACGCCATGGTCCTCCTCCTTCTCCTTCCTCATCATGATCATCATGTCGCCCACCATGGCGCTCATGCTCATCATCCTCTCTTTCCTCTTCAGCTTCCCGAGTCCGAGGGCTACGTGCTGCTGCACATCGCAGCCGCCGGCCGGCCGGCGCGGCCGCGGCATCGCCGCCGGTGGACGAAGCGGTTCGTGGCGCTGCGGGCCAACCGGCTCTGCGTGTTCCCGAGCCACCATGACCTGACCCCGCTGGCCTACCTGCCCCTCGGCGCCGTCGCCGCCGTCGGCCGCCCGCGCCTGCCGCCGCGGCCCGTCGTCGGCCGTCGCCGTCTTAAGGGTGAAGATGATGATGAACATGGGGGCAAGGATGATGATGAAGGTGATGATGACGATGAAGAAGAGGCGCGCGCGGTGAACGCGTGCACGCTGCGCGTGCGAGCGGCCGATGGGACGGTGGTCCTGTATTTGGTGACGGAGACGCCGGGCGAGGCCGACCGCTGGATCCGCCTCCTCCGCAGCTGGCGCCACTTCTTCGCGCTCGACGCCTTTGCCGACGACCGGCCCTTTGGCCTCGCGCCCGACGACAACGAAGACGACCAAGGTGGTGATGAGAAAGAGAAAGTGAACGAAGAAGGAGAAGAAAAAAGTGGAGAAAAGAAGGGCGTGGAGCCGCTCACGTTCGTGCGTGGCGGCGCGGAGCTGCTCGCGGCTCGTGAGGCGCGGACGGCCGCCAAGCTCGCCGCCGCGGCCAAGTCGTCGGCTATGGACGAAGCTGAGGCACCAGAGGTCACAGACGGGAGCAAGGACGAAGAAGATGATGGTGGTGGTGATGCGCAGCCACGAGGACTGTCTGCGCTTCCACCGACGCCGACGCCGACGCCGACGCCGATGACGCCATCGTCCACATCGCCAGCGCCATCGTCCACATCGTCCGCGACGCCTGACGACGAAACGCCGCAGAAGCGGCGCACGTCGTCAAAACGGCCGCCGGGCCTCAATCTGCTGTCCTGGCGAACGGCCACGCCGACCAGTAGCGGCGAGACCGAGGCGACGAACACGGCGATGGCATCGCCCCGCGGTGACGCGAGCCTGGGCTCGTCGCAGTCGGACACGCGCGACTCCCCGCGCGGCGCGTCGGGCTGGCTGTCGCCCCGCCGCTTCGTCGAGGCGCTCTCCTTCCGCTCGCTCAGCCCCGGAGGCCGACGAGCCGAATCCGCCCGCACGGAACGCGATTGAGCACCCGTAGGAATATTAAATAAAAACAAAAAGTGAAAAAACTGATTGGATAATAATTATTATGATTATTTTTAAAAAAGAATGGACCACTATTTACATCTTGGTTAGAGGGGCTTATTTGACGGTGGCCTTGGCGCGGATCTTGCTTTCGATGTCTTCCCGGACGAGGTCGGCCACAGTGGCGGCCTGCACGGGGAGGCTCATGCCGTTGGCCCAACTGTCGATGATGCCCTTGGCGCCCTTGGAGAACATGCTCGCCCGCATGCGGTCCTTGATCGACGGGCCGTCCGCCGGCGCCCAGAGGACAAACACCATGCGCGATCTCACCACGCCATCGGACTCGGCGCGCCACGGCACCTGCGCCACGGCCATGCGGCACTTGTCGCGGGGGAAGCTGGCCACCAGGTCTTCCCAGGTGCTTTTCTCGGTAGTGGAGGCGACGTCGAGAGTGAGTGTCGCCTCGGAGCCCTCGGCGAACTTGAGCGTGCAGAATGGCACATGGCTGAGGGCGGCCTCGGAATCGCCAAAGTCGAAGCGACGACCGACAGCCTGCACGATCGAGCGCACGTCTTCGGTCAGCTTGGCAGCTCCGGTTCCTGAAGTGATCGACATGTTGTTGGTGGTTGTTGTTGCTTGGTTGCTTGTTTGTTTGTTTGCTTGCTGAGTTCACGAGCCCTCTTTTATGGAGGCCATCTTCAAGGAAGACCCGTTGTGCGGCTGTACAAGAAGGCCTGTTCGATGAAGCTGACGCTCCCTTCCTTGACGATACGACTTTTCACCGAACATTCTACAAGTAAAGAAAATAAACAATAAATAAATGAAATTCATTTCATTTTTTCGAAGGTAACACCAACACATTAGCATCAGGCCTGGTGCTTCTTGGTCTTCTGCTTGACCTTGATCTTGACGTCCTTGACCACGTCCTGCGGGTTGTTCCACAGCTGCAGGGGCAGGCTCTCCTTGGGCTTGCCGCGTTTGCTCGAGAAGGCCGTCTGCACCTCGGCCGGCTGGTGGTAGGCCTTCGGGTGGTAGGCCGCCGCCGCCGCCGCCGCCGCGGGCGCCGCCGACGTCGCGGGGCGCGTGGCCTGCGACGGCTGTGGCGAGCGTGAGGCTGAGGCTGGGGCTGAGGCCGGGATGTGGCCGGTCGTCGTCGGGCGCGCAAAGGAGGTCGTCGTGGCCGAGTAGGACGAGAAAGATGAAGCGGCTGGCGAGGAGGACGAACTGGTCGTGGAAGAAGAAGAAGATGGAGAGGCCATGGTCGTTGTGTTGTGGGAGGAAGAGGAAGAAGAGGTAGTGGCAAAGGAAAAGAACGGATCTGACGCCACCGTGCTGGACGGCGCGGGAGGCGGTCGCGAGTGCACCGCTACAGTAGGCTGCGGGCTGGCCTGTCGCGGACTGCTGGCAGCGGCCGACTTGTGCTCAGCCGGGTAGTGGCCTGCGGTCGTGGGAGAAAAGAT
This sequence comes from Acanthamoeba lenticulata, assembly GCA_002179805.1. Classification (NCBI taxonomy): domain Eukaryota; phylum Discosea; order Longamoebia; family Acanthamoebidae; genus Acanthamoeba; species Acanthamoeba lenticulata. Next base: position 29,431 of record NAVB01001438.1, on the reverse strand, counting down.
GAGCCGCGTGTTTTACATCCGCCAAAGCCCGGGCAAAGTGGGGGGAGAAGTACCGCAATAGGCACACGGGTGGCCTTCAGAAGGCAGCTCATAGTCGTCACACTCGCAGCCCGCATGGGAACAGGCGCCCCGCTGGAGCCCCTTCCTGTCCTTCCCCATCTTTCTTCACAGCTTTGTTGTTTAATCTTTAGGGCCGCCAAGAAATAATGAATTACGCGAAGAAATCAAACGAGAAAATCCCCATAAAAACAATTTCCCTCTTCCGGTGCGGTCTCGGCGCTACAAGTAGAGGGGGGAGATGTCAGGACCAAGAAGCCGCGTCTGGGTCCTTGAAGTCCCATATCTGGACCGTGGCGTCTGTTCCTCGCCCCCGGGAAGTTCATGTTAGCACAAGAACGCAACAGGTTCGACACGAAGTGGTGGGCATGAACAGGATGACCATGGCGCAGGGCGACGCACCGTGGGAGCCGGTGAAGAGGCGCTGGTGGTCCATCTGCATGCAGTAGAGGATGTTGCGGTACTTGAGCACCTCGAACGCCTCGTAGGTTCGGATGTCAAACACCTGGATGACGCCGTCCCACTGGCCCACGGCCAGCTTGTAGGCGTCGGCCTGCAGGCAGCGGACGGTGTCGTGGCCCACCAGCGTGCGCACGGCCTCGCGCGACCTCAAGTCCCATTGGATCGTCGTCCGGTCCGACGAACTGCCGCCAGCGTCCAATCAGCACGCGCCATCTTATTCGGCCAATCGCTGATGCAGAGGAAGATGGAGGCAATGAAGGTGCCGCACCCAGACCAGAGCACGTCGTCGACCAAGTGGAGGCACCGCACCCAGGCCCCGTGGCCGTGGAAGACGTGGAGCTCGCGCTCCTGCCGGTAGTCCCACAGGCGCACGGTGCGGTCCTCGGAGCCCGTCAGCAGCCGCCGCTCGTCAAACTGCAGCGCGCACAGGCCGGCCTTGTGCCCGCGCAGCGTCGTCGCCACGCGCCCCGTGCTCAGCTCCCACACCTTGGCATCGGCGTCCGTGCTGCATTTTTAAAATATAAATATATTTTTGGTTAAAAATAGTAAAATCAAGAATTAAATTGTACCTTGAGCCGGTGATCACGCAGTCGAGGCCGACCTGGAGCTGCATGGCGTAGACGCCCGGGTGGTCGAGCCGCCGCACTGGCGTGAGGACGGCCTCGCTTGATGCCGCCTGCCCGCCACCGTCGGTGTCGTGCTCGTTGGCCTCATCGTCGCCGTCGTTGATGTCATGTCGCCGCCGTCGCCAGGCGGGCGGATCGTGGTGGAGAGGCGCCACGTCCCACACGCGGGCGAGGCCGTCGGACGACGACGCCGAGACCAAGCAGGCCTGGTCGAGCGAAAGGCAGTTGATGCCGGACTTGTGCCCCTCCTCTGTCGCGACGCACTGCATGGCGTCCAAGTCCCACACTGGCAACGAAAGTTGAACTTAAAAATAAGTAAAAATAAAAATGAAAAAAATAAAGTAAAAGAGACGCTCACCTTTGATGATGCCATCGGCCGAGGCTGAGATGAGGAGTTCGGCCTCGTGGGCCGCCTGAAGGGCGTAGATGGACGAGCGGTGGCCGACGAGCTTCTCGTCGATGTAGTCGCCGCGCCGCCAGTTGGTCCACACGCGCTGGCTCTCCTTGGCCCGCCACTTCCACGACGGCGGCCGCCCACTCGCCGCCGCTGACTGCGCGCTGTCGGGCAGGACTCGCGCGTAGCGCCGCGCGGTCGACAGCGCAAAGAAGCCGTCGCGGCTGTTGTTGCTGTTGTTGTGGTTGTCGCGACGCCATGCGCGACGATAGAGCCGGCGCCACAGGGAGTCGTCCTCGCTGAGCGCCGCCATCTGCGGGCTCACGCGGGCGAGGACGGCCAGGTCGTGCATGGTGCAGTGCCGGAGGATGCGCAACAGGATCTCCGTGGGCAGCGCCTCTAGCGACTCCACCACCACCGGTGGCGGGGCGGGGGTGGTGGGCTTGTCTCCCTGTGAAGGCACCACTTCATCGTCGTCGTCGGCAGTTGGGCGCGTGGAGCGGTTGGCCCGCCTGCCGCGTCGAGGCTTCTTCTTCTTCTTATGAGCGCTGGTAGTGGTGTCGGGTTCATGGGGTGGCAGCGGCTGCGGGGGAGGTCCGACCCCCGGCGTCTCGCAGCAGGTCGAGTCCTCGTGCAGCTCACGTGACGTGTCGGGCGGGCGGCGTTTACCGCGACGGCGACGACGGCGTGGTGGTCGTAGCGGGGCGGCAGCTGGTGTGGTTGGGTCGCCCCCAACCACAACTGCAGAGGGAGGGGGAGCCACACCCCAGAGAAGGCGAGCCAGAACAGCCCCCACGAGCGCGCCGCAGCCCGCCGCGAAAGCCGTCGCCAGGACCAAGGAACAGGTCCACAGCACAAACCCCTCCTCCATTTTGGCCCAGCGATGAGGCCTTTTTTAAAAGGGAAAGAATAAAAGAAAATAGAACTTGACCGAGGTCGCCCATGCCGAGGCGTCTCGCCGTCTTGATAAAGTAGGAGGTCCCTCGGGAGCGCACCAAAAAGAACTAGGAACTGTTGGTCTGCCATTACCATTCCCAACACTCTTTCTGACTCAGCAGCATTCTTTATTCAGCAATCATGATATATTCTAAAGAACATAACTGAAGGGGTTGGCTCCTTCCAGCTAGACGCTCTCCTGTCATGAGCTTTCATTTTGCGGGAGAGCTAGGGCTGTATTCAGCCTGGGCCTGATTCCCTGGTTGTTGTTGCGCAGAAGCAGAAGCTGCAGAAAGCTAATGCCAACAATACTGACGCAGGGACAAAAGCTCTGGTGCATGGTTGCCAAAAACCTGTTGTCTTTTGGTGATTAGATAGAGGTGTATATACACCACCATTCTTCACACCACCCCCAAGGACCAACTCCCAAATTGGGTAGGGGTCCCCTCTGGGGATGGGTGATGGTGGGTGGGGGTGGTGGTAGTGGGTGTGGGTGGGGGTCCCCTCCAGGGGATGTGTGTGGGTGCGACATGGAGCCCATCTCCACCGGCAACACCGCCAATTCACGAGGCCCAGTGGTGGGAGAACAAGTCCTGCTGACCGTCGCCAGAGGCAATGAAGCTGACCAGCACACAAGGAGCCTCCACGATGATTACGCCACGCCTGCCATTGCGACTCAGGCCCAGCGCATCAATGACCTTGCTGCGGCGTACCACAAGGGAGAGCTTGGATGGGACCAGCTCAACGAGCGGATGGCCACGATCGTGGCTGAGCTGGGAGGGGAGATTGCTTCGGTGAAGGCGGAGGAGGCGAACACATCATGATGGTCTTCGGCCAACACCATTTTTAATGGGCTTTGAAACCTGCCTTGAATCATCCACAGCAACCACAGGTTGTGATCACGGCCTCATTGGGGTTTGCTGTTTTTTGTTCTTGGCAGCGGGCACATTCACACACGAAAAAATAGTTCTTCTTCAGTGTGCTCTGCCTGTTGTTGCACATCCATCAATAGAAACAAAGAGCAGGGCACAACAAAAGGTGTGTGCGGAACGTAGAGAGACCAGCAATGCATGACAAGAGCCGACGAACCTTTGAGCCAGGCACCAAGTGAGAGGCACATACGAGATGCACAGCTCCTCGCCCAAGGCAATGTCCCTCTTGGCGACAAGGGACACCGCGCAGTCTGTGCCCACAGCGTGGGCCTGGCCACACCGGTGAGGCCCCAACAGGAACAAGAATGGAAACAATGTCGAAGCACCTTGACATTGGGTTGGCACGAGTGGTTGAGGGACGACAGGATCGGACACACTGCGGCCCCGTCAAACTCGGCTTCCAGACCCTCCTTGCCCACCGCGCTCGAGTGGACCGGGCTGCGAAAGTCGATCCCGAGCGAGTTGAGGAGCATGATTCCGGCGAGGCGCAGGTAAGCCGACTCCTCAAACACTGCGAACACGGGTTCCAACAACGTCAACCCCGAGCCAAGTGCTAAGGAGTTGCGAGTGCACACGTTGGGGAATGCGGTCGTCGTGGAGGGCGCGGTTGGTGATGCGGGCCATGCGGACCAGCTGGTCGTGGACCACGGGGTCGTCCTCACGGATGGCCTCAGCGGGGTAGACGACAAAGTCCTCGAAGCAGCCCACCGCCTGATGCGCACGTTCGTTCCACCGCACGCGTGGTGAGTCAAGCATGCCAAGAATGCCAGAAGAGGAAGAGGATGAGCGACCTGCTCGGCCGACAGGCCGTCGTCCATCTGGCACAAGACGTGCGCGATCAGCTTGGCCACCACCAAAGGCAGCTCGCCAAACACGCCGTGCAGCTCACGCCACAGCGCCTGCATGGCCTCGTCGTCATTGTCATCGTCAGCGCCGTCGGCCGAGGCTCTCCTCCTCTTCGGGCAGAGGCGTCGGTGAAAGGTCGACCAGGCCGCGTCCCGGCAAGCGCGGGAGCAATAGGCCTCCGCCCAGCAGTCGTTGAGGCACCACATCAACGGGAGGCCTTTTCTTGCTTCATCGTCACCCCCATCATCGGTTCCGCCCCGGAGGCGCAGCGGCCGACGGCAGAAGCCGCACATCTCGACAGCTCTCTGCGCGTCCGACCAACAGGTAAGCACCAGCTCATGGTGGTGATGATGATGGTGATGGCGATGTCGGCTTACGCGCGTGTCGGCGTTGGAGTAGACGAGCCACGGCCTGGTGTGTCCTACAATGTCGCCCGCCCGGAAGGCGCGTGCCGCGAACACACCCTTGCCCTTGCCTGGCCCCGCGGCGCGGATGGTGACCGCCGCATGAAACGCGCTGTCCGGGCCGATCACTGTCGCACAGTGGCGCTGTAACGTGGTTTCCTGCAGGCGGTAAACCCCCGTGAAGGACACATGCCAACTCAAGAACCAACAGCTGCAAACAAGTGCAAGTACCAAATCCTTTGCAAGGGCAAAGAACGGCTGCGGCAATACGGAGTAGCTGGCCGCTTGCTTGCAGCCTGGCTCCTGCATGTCGAGTATGCCCCCCCCCCCTTTTCTTTCGTTCTTCTCTTTTTCGCTTTTTCACTTTTTTTGACCAGTGAACAGAAGGGGAAATGCAAACCAGTGGTGCAAGCGTTTGTTCACACCTCACTAATCGTACAAGGACTCATGGGCCGGTTCAGCAACGTGCGCAGTCGCAACGGAAAACAGCGCGTCGTAGCCGTCCCCAGACCAGCAAAGACGGAAAGCGAGCCTGTGGACGAGTCCCTCTTTCACCAGCTGCCGCCGGAGCTTGTCTCCGTCGTGCTGGGCTTCTTGCCAGCGACCAGCGCCTACGCCGCCCTGCGCGTGTGTCGCTCCTGGCACTCGGCTCTCGTGTCCAACGAGTCTGTTTGGTATTGTCCCTCCCTTCGGAATGAAACGCGCCCTTCCCTTCTCTTTCTTTCTTTCTTTCTTCATTTTATCGATATAACTCACGGGTGCGGTGGGCGCAGGAGAAGATGGTGTATGCAGCATCAACTAGTGGAACCGGTTCAATTTGCAGGTGGCAACGAAGGCACATGGCGAGCTTGCCTTCGTCACTATGTTGCAAGTATCACTCCCCCCCCACCTCTGGATGCCATCCCATGTGCAAGAGCTGAGCGGTGTTGATGAACCTGTTCTGGATGGGGACGCAGAGCATAAGGTGTTGGTGTACGGGTTGGACTACCACCCGGAGGAATGGGAGATTAGCGGCAAGCAGACCCTTGACGACCTGTTGGCGCTGTTGGGCAGCAAACACAAGAGGATTCAAGGTTGTAACATCAATCCTGCGTGGGATGGGCAAACTAACACCATATTGCACGACACTTAAACAGGCCAACACTCCCTTTTCGAAGCTTACTTGCGACAAGAAGATGGAGCGTGGCGATTGTTGAAGACAGGCGTTCCTCTTCACGTGTTGGGGTTGCGCAGGTGCGTAAAAAATGGAGTATTTCGTTTTTCATTTTGATGATGTTTTCGCGGCAGTCTGACTGCTTGATTGTGTTAACAGGAGCGGCCTGCGGATTAGCCTCAGCTTCGACCGTGATGACGTTGATTTTCACAACCTGGAACGGCATTCCATCGAGCAGCTGCGCCGCGCCTATCTCTACTGGGGCTTCCCAAATCTGAGCTGGACCAAGGAGCAGCTCATCAGAAACCTGACCGGGGGCAAGCCCATATCCCAGTTTGAGAGTCCCTACGCCAGCGTGGACTTCTGAAGTAATGGTACGGACACGTCAGCGGCAAGAAAAAAGGCTGTTGAAATAAAAAAGAGAAAACTGATTTAAGAAGAAAAAGAAACACAAATAAATGTGGCGCCAAGCACGCGGCCTCAGCACGAGTTCATTGCTACTGCCCACGACACTCCGACGCACCGCTGGCACTGGTGAGGCACGCAGCTTGCTGGGCACGACGAAGCTTTTTCGACCTACATCCTCGACGACTCGGAGCATGCAAGGGAAAGGTTGCATCTTTTGTACTGTTCTGTTCGCTCTTGCTGACGCAAGACCCGTCCTTTTACAGATGAGCCAACAGGAACCACAACGCCCGCGAGCAAGAAGCGGGTGGGCATGCACGTGAGCACCAAGTACGGCGAGCGCTTCACCTCAAGCCCCCTACTCACAGTTGCTGTTGTTGGTCTCAGGGGCGGCCTGCCGAACATCTTCGCACGCACGACCAAGAAAGGCGGCAGTGCCGCCGCCTTCTTCTTGAAGAACCAACGGACCTGGAAGTACGTCGCATCTGCCCCATCCCGCCTCTTTTCGCTACATGGGTCTACTACACGGTGAAGCGGCCAGCTCATCATGGGGCTGTGCTGCAGGCCGCCGAAGCTGCCCGACGCGAAGCTCATCGCCGAGTTTGCAGAGGAGATGAAGAGGCACGGCGTGGAGGCGGGCTGCCTGCTGCCCCACGGCAACTACCTGGGTACACACTACTGGAGTCTAGACTCTCGAGATCGCTCTCCTCTGCTCCCTCTTGCTGGCTTGTGCAGCGCTCACCCCAGCCTTGCGGCGTGGTCTTCCGCTTCCTTCATCTGTGCAGTCAACTTGTGCAACGGCGCAGAAGACGAGGCCGAGCTGTTGGGTCCGTACACGATGATGATGAAGAGGATTGACCTCCTTTGATGACGACGATGATGATGAAGAGGATTGACCTCCTTTGGGTGGGCGGACAAACAGCCAAGAGCAAGGCCTGCTTCCTGGACGAGATGAAGCGCTGCGAGCTGCTCGGGATCGGGATGCTCAACATCCACCCGGGGTCGACCAAGGGCAAGATCGACGTCGAGAAGGCCTGCCAAGGTTCGCATGCTCTTTTGGTATTTAATTATAAGTATTTAATCATTCTATTTATATCTATTTATTGAAAAGTATTTAATCATTTCTTTTAATTTTATTCATGATTCTTTATTTGCCGACACTGTGACAGTGATCGCCGACATCATCAACGAGGCGCACGAGGAGGTGGCCAACGTGGCGGTCATCCTCGAGATCACGGCGGGCGGCGGCAACGCCGTCGGGAAGACCTTTGAGGAGCTCAAGATGATCATCGACGGCGTCAAGGACACCGAGCGCGTCGGCGTGTGCCTCGACACCTGCCACATGTTTGCCGCGGGCTACGACATTCGCACGCAAGAGGCCTACGACGCCACCATGGCCCGCTTCGGCGAGGTGGTCGGGTTCAAGCACCTGCGCGCCATCCACCTGAACGACAGCAAGGCCGGGCTGGGCACCAACCTCGACCGCCACGAGAACATCGGCAAGGGCTTCGTGGGCCTCGAGGCCTTCCGCTGCCTCATGAACGACGACCGGATGAACGGCATCCCGCTCGTCCTCGAGACGCCCGCTGCCTACAAGGTGCGTGCCCACCTCTGCCCTCTCGCGCGCGCGTGTGCGCGCGCGTGTGCGGTCGGCCGTGGAGGAGCTCACGCGCGCGCGTGTGTGTGGCCGCGGCGGGCAGGGATCCTACCGCGATGAGGTGAAGCTGCTGTACAGCATGGAGGGGCGGACAGAGCCCTACCCTCCCCCGCCCGACGCGCCCACGAAGGAGCAGACGAAGAAGAAGAAGACGAATACGAAGAAGGCGACCACCACCACCACCACCACCAAGAAGCGCAAGCGGAAGGCGGAATCTGAAGAAGAAGAAGAAGATGAAGATGACAAGGAAGATGAAAAAGAAGAGGAGGAAGAGGAGGTCAAGCCGAAGCGACGAGCCACCCGCCGTGCCACGGCAGCCGCAAAGAAGAAGACGCAGAAGGCCAAACCGGAAGAGGAGGAAGAGAATGATGACGACTTTGAACCGCCCAAGAAGAAACGGATCGCCAAGCGGACAACTGCCCAAAAGGACAAATAATAATACAAACAATGATATATCTATTTTTATTTATATTTACCTGTAATAATAGCATTTTTCTGGCGTCATCAGGAGCCGAAGTGACCGTCCGACTCGAGTTTCGGGTGCCATCGCCGAAAGCGCAGAAGAGGTGGTGCTCATGTGGCGCCGAAATCCCTTCGTGTAGGAACACGCCCAAGACGCGTGTTTCGTGTGACCAGGTTAGAGAAAAGAGAGAAAAAGGGGACAAAAAACAAACATGCTGGGGTTGGCCCTGTTGGGCATCCTGGGCTGGGCTGCGACCATCCTCACCCTCGCCTCTCACCGAGCCCTCTCGCATCACAACTCCCTGCCACGCCATGACAGTACGAACCCAAGTTTGAAGTCCTCCTCCACCTTGATTTAGTTCACCCTCACGATTTGGCCTGAGCTCTCAATATGGTGGGCGCAGGCGGGGAAGTGCTGCAGCTCTCGGGCAAGAGTGGCGTGTGGCTGGCGGTGGGTTCCTCCATCTCGCTGTTGGTTTTCTTCTACGGCGCGTCACTGCTCGCCCTCCTTGGCGCCTTCTCCGTGTGCCTCACGGGCTTCTTTGCGCTCACCTGGACGCTCGACCCGCTTCTTCCCTCTGCCTTTTCCTCTTCCTCTCCCTCATCTTCTTCATCTTCTTCTTCTTCATCTTCTCCCTCCATCTCTTCCTCGGTAATGTCGTCGCCTTTCGCTCTCCGCCCGTGCGCCTCCACCTCACCACCTCGCCACTCTGATAGAGCGTGTGTGAGCTCACGCGCGCGTGTGCGGCAGGATGGCCAAGGGCGGGCTGGTGACGAGCCTGGCGAGCGTGCTCACCATCGTGGCCTGGTTCGTGACGCAGCACTGGCTCCTCAACAATGGCACGTCCGCCGCGCTCGCCATTGCCGCAGGACGCGCGGGCCAAACGCTGACTGGCGCACACGCACACACGCATGCACACATACGAACAGCGCTCGGGCTGGCCATGTGCGTGCTGTTCGTGAGCCTGATTCGGGTATCCAGCCTGCGGGTATCCGCGGCCGTGCTGGGCGCGCTCTTTCTCTACGACGTCTTCTGGGTCTTCTACAGCCACCACTTTTTTGGCGAGAACGTCATGTATGCAGCCGCCACCGCACACACGCACACACGCGTGCGTGCTTGCCGCTGACGTCGCACACACGCTCATGCGTGCCGCGGGCGGGGCCAGGTTGGCGGTGGCGACACGTGAGGACCAGAACCCGGCGGCCGTCATCGCGCAGCAGCTGAACCTGGAGGCGCACGTGAGCAAGTCCATGCAGCTGCCTGCCAAGATCGTGGTCGAGCCCTTGATGCTGGGCCTGGGCGACCTTCTCCTCCCGGGCCTTCTGGGTGCCTTTGCCATGCGCTTCGGCCAGCGCAAGACGGGCCGCACCGTGACCAGCCCGCACTACGCCAGCTTCCTGGCCGGGTACGGGCTCGGACTGCTGGCGTCGTTCGCGGCGGTGCTGATGTACCAGGTGGCCCAGCCAGCGCTGCTCTACATCGTGCCGTCGACGCTGGGCGCGCTGGGCCTCGTGGGCCTCTGGCGCGGCGAGCTCGGCGAGTTGTGGCGCGGCTTTCCCGATGACCTTGACGTCGACGACGACGACAGCAGCGGCCTCGTCCTCGACTCCGAGGCCGCCCTCCACAGCAGCCCCTCACACGAGGGCCGCTACGATGTATAGGAAAAAAGCATAAAATCGCAAAAAAAAAACCAACAAACAAACAAACAAAAAATCGCAAAAAATCGCATAATGTAAAATGAATTATTTGTTTTCGAGGGTAAAAAGAAAAAAAAAGAGACGTTTACGGGCACTTGCGCTCGACGATGGAGGGGCCGTGCTCCTCGAACTCGGACTTGGAGATCCAGATCTGCTGGAGGGTGGCCAGCGAGCCCAGGATCGACCCGCCGATCCAGACCCCAAACTTCTTCTCCGCCGGGAAGTTGGTCGGGATGATCTTGAACCGCTGCGGCGCCCTCTCCGTCAGCTCCCGGTGCAGCCGGTCCATGAACCCTGCCCCCAGACCCCCCCCCGCGTGTGTCGTGTCGTGAGTCCGTGTGTGCGCCCGACACGCGTGCGGCGAGTGGCCAAGATGGAGTACCGGGGAGAAGCGAGTTGCCGCCGGTGAGGATGATGTTGCTGAAGAGGTCCTTGCGGATGTCGGCGTCGCTGGCCGCGATGGCGTCGAGAACCATCTGCTGCACGCCCACCCGCGGCGTATCTGCAGGTTTGGAGGCAATGAGTGAGTGAAGTACTCGAGATGGTGGCGGGCACAGAAGAAGAACAACAGCAAAGCCAGAAAGAGGAGAGAGACGAGAGAGAGAGAGAGAGAGCGAACCGATGGCGGGGGTCCAGGCCAGGGGCCGGTTGGAGTCAAAGAGGATCTCGGGGATGGCGAAGCGCTCCGGGCCCACGTCGAGCACCTTCCCGTCGGGCAGCTCGTACTGCACCGTCGGGATGTTGGCGTGCGCCCTTGGGTGACCAGCCGCAACCGCCCGTGAGATAACAAATAGTAATCAAAAGAAGAAGAAAAAGGGACGCACTCTTCGTCAAAGGCGGTCTCGGAGAGGCGCAGGATGGACTCCTTGATGTCGCGCACCACCTCCTACAAGCCACCACAATAAATTTAATATTTTTTTTAAACAAAAATGGCATTAAAAGATTAGCGAATGATGCAAAGAGAGAGAGAGAGAAGGCGCACGAGGGCCATGTGGGTGTGGTAGGACTGCGTGATGTTGGGGAAATCGAGCTCCGAGATCTGGAAGCCGCCCGAGGGCAGCACCTTGCGCTCGATGCAGTACTGCGGCCGCACGGTGGTGCCCTTCTTCTCCAGGTACTTGAACAGCTCCTTCGTGAGCGTGTCGCCCGCCACCGCGCTTCGTGACATGCCTGTCCTCCGCCCGAGAGGGGTGACCGAGGCGCATGACGTCAGCAACAAAAAAAAAGAACAAATAAAAAGAAATGAAAAGAAAGAATTAAAAATTTACAAGAATAAAAATTTGAATGTACATTTGGTGAGGGCGTAGCCGTCGTGGACGGGCACGGCGGTGGTCACCGAGCCGCCCGAGTCCAGCACCAGCGCCGTGCTCCGGCCCGAGGCGAATCTGCAACGCGTCGATGTCATTGGTGGGGCAGAACGCTGCCTGAGGCAGACGGAGGACGGGCTGCGTACGTGGAGAGGACGGGGTTCTTGGCGGTGAAGAGGGCGGGCACCTGGTACTTCTCGAACAGGAGCTCTGTGGCGCGCTCGCGCAACTGCCGCGTGTTGTAGGTCGGCTCGGCGAGCAGGATCGGGTGGTGCTTGGGGTCCACTCCGAGGGCCTTCTGGAAGCCGTGGTCCAGCAGCCGCTCGTACAGCTCCCAGTCCGACACTGCGGCCGTTCTCACGCGCCAACAAACACAAACATGCATGCGCGCATGCATGTCAGCCCCACACAGGTGCTGGTGCGCTGGCGGCTGGTGCGATGGGAGATACCGAGGCCGTCGTTGAGCGGGCTCTGGAGCTCCATGAAGTCGCGCCGGTAGGCCAGAGCCGTTGTGCCGACAAAGTAGCGCGACGAGGAGGTCGATGAGGTGGTCGACGATGAGGAAGCGGGCTTGGTGGATGACTCAACATCCATCGAATCGCCAATGGCAGCCGGCGAGCGGCCGACGTCGCGATCGCGCGCCGCAGAGGCGTTTGCGTGGAGCACGCCAACGAGCGAGGGGAACACGGCCTTGGGGGTCTCCTCGCCCGCATAGCCCATGCGCGTGGTGCTGGATCCCACATCGACCACCAACGCCGAGACCTCGTCTGTACACGCACGATGTGAAAAAGTGCCAAGCGATCCAATGCCCCCCTCAAATTTGTGGCTACAATGGCCACAGAGGATTAAATGGAAGGCAAGTATCTTTCTAAGCCACCCCGAAACTTCACGTACCTCCGCCAAGAAGAGTACTCATTGCTCAAGCTTACGGTGCCGATTCGTGCTGGATGCAGATGGCCAAAGAAGAGCCGGCAAACAAGAGCCGGCGTGTCGCTGAGCCGTCTGCTGGGTGGTCGACAGTCGACAGCTCAGACGGCCGTTTTACTTGGCGCCAAAACAGGGACGCGTTGGCGCCCCAACCTTGCGCAGAGATCCAACACAGACCAAACCCGTGCGACAGACTCGACACCGCCTCAAAGACCCTAAGAGAAGATCTAAGGTCGATTGATTTGCCTAGACGAGCCTATCTCTCTTGTTAACAATCTTACTTATTGCCCTACTCACAACATGACGTCGGTACGCTTACCTCCTCCACACGCCAAGATTCATGCATCTCTTAACGTTCAATACTTTTAATTTGGATACAGCGTCCCCCATTCAGCAACATCACCAACAGCCGCCCAAGCGCGACCTCCTCCCTTCTTGATAAGAAGAGGGCAAGGGACAAGCTCGATACCACGGTCGATGCCACTACCACTCGGACCCGACCTGCCACATCGTCAACTCGCACGGCCACCACTTTGGCGGCGCGGCGAACAGGCACCACAGCAACCACCGCTTCCTCTGCCTCAAGCCGCCTCAACACATCTGCTGCACTCAGCAGATCCGTCTTGAGCACTTCCTCCAGGAGCACCCTTACGCGTTCCACTATGTCATCTGCTACTCGAGCACGGACGGGCACCTCAACCACAGCTTCTCGAAGTACTTCAGTTGAGCCGCCCGCCAAGAAGAGCCGCGCTGGATGGGACATTAAGGGCAAATTCGAAGATTTGGAGGCATTCACGAAGAAGCTTAGCGCCCAGCTTGAGCTGGCCACGCAAAAGATTGACACTCTGAACACCCAGGTTCAAGAGCGTGAAGTCAAACGTACTCTTCCCGTCCAGTGCAGACAGATGATGTGAATTAGGCTAATTGGGTGTCGATTCAACAACCACCAGTCACGGAGGAGGTTTCCACGAAGACCGTGCTGGCTCAAGAGGTGACAGTGCGTCAGCAAGAGGTCGAAGAGGCTGCCCGCAACCTGAGGGAGCTGCGCTCGCTCCTCGAGACGCAAAAGTTCAACCACAAGCAAGATAAGATGGAGTTCGAACGCAAGTTGACGTCCCTCACCATGGAGAACGAGTCGCTCCAGGTCAAGCTTCAGCTCACCGAGCAAGAGGTTCACCGGCTGCTGGTACGAATCAGCAGCCTCTTGTATCGACCACAACGTTAGCTGTTGATATTCGCTCACTCGGCAGCCGCTACTCAGATGTCGACAAGCAAGCAAGCGGCCCAGATCGATACGCAGAATGGAGAGATTGCAGAGCTCAAGAGCCGCGATGAGACCAACAGAGCACGCATCGCCACGCTCGAGGGAATCGTGGAGGACTACAAGGCTTCGGAGCGGGAGCTGAAGGAGCTCGTGGCCGAGCTGGAGTCCAAGGCGCGCGAACACGAGATGCTGCGGCGCAAGCTGCACAACACGATTCAAGAGCTCAAGGGCAACATCCGCGTGTTTTGCCGCGTGCGGCCTCTTCTGGGCGACGAGCGCACGCCAGAGAACCAGAGCAGCAACCCGTTCAACTACCCGCCCAACTGCGACAACAAGAACATCGACGTCAGCCAGGGCGGCCGCGATTCTGTGGCGGGCGGCCAGAAGCAGGCCGGCTCTATCCTCAACTTTTCCTTTGATCGCGTCTTTGGCCCTGCCTCGACGCAGAGCGAAGTCTTCGAGGAGATCTCACAGCTGGTCCAGTCGGCCCTCGACGGCTACAACACCTGCATCTTCACCTATGGTCAGACCGGCTCTGGCAAGACCTTCACCATGGAGGGTCCCGGCAAGGGCATGGCCGACCTCGGCCTGGTAAAGACTCGCACTCTTTCTTCACAGTACTTGACCATGCTGAAGGATGACTTACGCTGCACTTGATGATGAACAGGAGGGCGCCGACCACGAGAACCGAGGTATGATCCCGCGCGCGGTGGAGCAGATCTTCAAGTCGGCCAAGAGGCTGCAGGAGCAGGGCTGGGAGTACACGATGGACGCCTTCTTCTTGGAGATCTACAACGAGAAGATTCGCGATCTGCTGCGCCCCAAGAGCGAGACCAAGGGGATCGAGTTTGAGATCAAGCACGACAACAAGGGCTGCACGACGGTCACTAACCTGAGCACCGTCCGCGTCGAGGCACCGCACCAGGTCTATGACTTGCTCAAGACTGCGGCGCGCCACCGCTCGACGGGCTCGACCAAGATGAACGAGCGTTCCTCGCGCTCGCACTCGGTCTTCCACCTGAAGCTTTCCGGCATCAACAGGATCAACGGCAAGACCTCGTCAGGCGTCCTCAACCTCATCGATCTCGCGGGCTCGGAGCGGCTCTCGGCCTCGGGCGCCACGGGCGAGCGGTTGGAGGAGACCAAGCACATCAACAAGTCCCTCACGTGCCTGGGCGACGTCATCTACTCGCTCGCTTCGCGCGCCAAGGGGGCTCATATCCCGTACCGCAACTCGAAGCTCACGTACCTGCTCCAGAACTATCTGGGCGGCAACTCCAAGACCCTCATGTTTGTCAACGTCTCGCCACTTGCCCGCGACCTCGCCGAGACCGTCTCTTCGCTCCGATTCGCTACCAAGGTCAACTCGTGCGACATTGGCACCGCCCGCCGCAACGTCGCCGCCAAGTAGTGGGTAAGCTTGGTGATGATGACGACGTGTAAGAAAGCAACCACAAAACGAAATAGAAACTCTTTAGCAAGCGATGGCTCTTTCACGCAGAGCGAACAAAGACCAAACCACCCTGTCCACGGCTCCCCGGCGCCTAGCGGCGACAGACACAGCGTCAGTTGTGGTTGTCGTCGTCGTCGTGGTTAAGTGCAAGTGCCCAAAGGCGCATGGATTAAGACCCACGCACAGGGCCGGGTGAGGGCTGCCCTACACGCAGTTTGAGTGGGAGGTGTCACCTGCACACTGGGGCAGCGTATCGCCGTTTCGGCAAGCTCCCCAAGTGGCTGCGCCGGGTGTGCAAAGTGTGACGCCTCACACCAAACTTACAGACCTCAGCTGCTGAGCCGGGAACAGAACAACGAACGATGGAGGATGGGCCGATCGTGATTTATGGCAATCCGGCTAGCCAGCCGTCGCGAGCAATCATGTGGTACTGCTTTTGCAAGTCGATTTCGTGGCGTCTTTTCGTGTTTTCCAAATCACACTGGGTGAAGAGGTTGACGAGGTGAATGGCTTCATCTTTAGGTTCTGCCATGAAAATTCGATTCCGTTTGAGTTCAAAGTGGTTGATTTGAGCAAGGGCGAAAACAAGACCAAAGAATTCGTGGATCTGAACCCCAACAAAACTGTGCCGGTGCTAGATGATAACGGCTTCGTGCTCTATGAGAGGTTTGCCTTCCCATCGCAGATTTTCTTGCGCTCAAATAATTTTCAAAATTGCTGCAGTGCGGCCATCTTGTCGTACCTGGCCCGACGATTCAAGGTTTGTACTCAAGGCCACCTCCCTTTCACTGAGGTCCTTGTTGGTTTTCGTGGACCACTCACCCTGCTCTGGCGCGCCACAGGTGGCGGATCACTGGTATCCACAGGAGCCTCGCGCTCGCGGGCTCGTAGATCAGTACCTTCACTGGCATCACACGTGCGTACCTCATCAGGACATCACCGCCCATTGTTTCCATTTTGTGTTTCTAACGGCGGATCATCATCAGCCACTTGCGGAAAGGGGCGGCTTCCCTCTTCTTCTACGCCATGGTACCATCCTCTTCTCGTCCCGTTCTCAACACCACGGTCTTGCTCACTTCCCCTGCGTGGTCAGATCGCACCACTGTTTGACGGCTCCAAGGACTACGCCGAGGAGAAAAAGGCCGCCATCGCCGACCTGGAGACCTCGCTCGAGATCATCGATGCCCGATTGGCACAGTCCCTCTTCATTGCCGGCGAAGCCATCAGCATTGCCGACCTGCAGGCGGCGACTGAGTTCACACAGCATGTGTTGGCCAAGACCTACGACTTCTCGGCCCACCCGAACATCGCGCGCTGGCTCGGCCAGCTGCAGGAGATGCCGGCCTACACGAAAACCCACCAGCCTGTTGTCGATCTGTTCGAGCGCCTGCGCTCGACGCCCACGCCACGATCGTGAGAGACTTCGCGGAGTAGGCACAAATAATCCTGAAAAAGCATTGATGCCGACACATAGTTTCCTCCCTTTTCTTTTTTCCAACGCAAGAAAGTCAACCTAAAGGTCGGGGCAGCACTACGCAAGAGACGGGTGGTGCTGCTCTCTTGAGATGAAGGAGGACGAGGGCCCCGCGGGAGGCGAGGGGAGGGATGCTGCGCCCGCACGCCCTCGGGCCAACCTGCGCAGCCCCCTCAAATTAGATCCGCCGACGTCACCCGCAGTGAAGCAGCATGCACACCATCATTCTTCACCTCTGCACTCTGTCACTTCACTACAAAATAGTGCGGGGCGCCTGGCAATCTCGGTCCTCTCCTACAACCTCAATCTCTTGCCCAAGGGCGTGAATCCGGTTGGGCACCGCTACAAATCCGCACGATTAGCAGAATTCCTGTCGAAATGCTTGGGCGCCTATGACATCATGGCCCTCCAGGAGGTCTTCTCCACGCCCTATCTTCCTGCTGGGTTTGGCTGCAGGCAGTCCCATCTCATATCTCTCGCCTCTCGGCACGGCTACTCGACTGTGCGTGGTCGCCAGCCCACCCTCTACGACATGCTCACCCTCAAGACGGTTCGTCCTCTTCCTTCTCTCCTTGCATCATTCATATTATAAAATAAATCATAATAATGTTTGTAAAAATACTGCAGAGCACAGACAGTGGGCTGTTGATCCTGAGCAAGTACCCGATCCTGAAGAGCGGGTCCTACACGTTCACCAACCGAGGGGCGCACTTGGACGCGGGCGCGGCCAAGGGCGTCATCTTTGCGCTGATCAAGGTGGGACACGCGCACGTGCTGGTGTTCAACACCCACCTGCAGGCCACGCACTCGTCGCAGCGCACGGCCACGGGCCACCGGGCCAACTACGAGTCGATCCGCTACAAGCAGATCCTCGAGCTCAAGAGCTTCATCAACAAGCAGCGCCACGTCAACGGCCGCGACGTACCGTGGCTGCTCACAGGCGACTTCAACATCGACGCCATCTCGCGCCCGGCCGTGGCCGACGAGTACGGCTACGTCTACGACAACACCAACATCGAGAGCGAGGAGTACAAGAAACTCGTCGGCCTGCTCGATCCTACGGGCCGCATGCGCGACCTCCTCAAGGACTGCAACAATGGCGAGCACCCCGCCACCCGGTCCGCTGCCGCCCACCCGCGCGTGCAGCAGCAGCAGCACACAACACACACACACACACACACGACACGCTGGCCGCACACACGCGCGCATGCGCACGTGCTGACGTGGCTCGCGGGTGGGGGACAGTCCGCCGCGGCTCGAGTTTCCGTCGTCGGTGGACCTGGTCTTCAAGCACAAGTACCCGCAGCGGCTCGACTACATTTTCTGGTCGAGCCCTGAGGGCGAGAACGCGCTCACCATCCCCAGGTCGCTCGACCACACGGCTGTCGTGCCGTTCGTGGTCACCGGCATGGAGTTCTCTCACCTCTCCGACCACTACGGAATCCAGACCACGCTCGAGTACCGCGTATGGGCACCACCCTTGCCTTTTCCCTTTATGGAATTACAGGGCAACCTGCGTCATTTGGGATTGGATGGCTGATCCACTAGTTCAACACAGGGAATCAGGGATGATGAGGACGCGATCTTGTTCTCCACCGAAAAGGCTTTCTCCGACGTTTTCACGGACAAGCAAACGCCACCCCCGTGCGTGCCCTTATGACCACACACGCGCGGACCGCACACACGTGCGGAGATTCTGATGGTGGCCGATCCGGCGTGCGTGTTTGGGGGGGGGGGCGAGGACTGCAGGAGCAAGTGGATCATGAAGGGGTGGAAGGTGCTGGCCCTGGTGGCGGCTTCCATTTGGATCCTCACGTGGATCTACCCGCACTGCCCGATCGAGGTCTTTGTCCAGGTGACGCTCTTCATGGGCGCCTACCTCATCTACAAGCTCTACAAGCTTGTCGATAAGCTCCTGCGCAAGAAACCCTTCAAGCACGACATCGGTAATCATTTTGCATTCTTTTCTTTTGCTTTTAGACATTTTACAATTTATTTATTTGTCGCAGAGCCGGGCCACCAGGTGATGCAGAGCATCATCGGGAAGTACGACTCGGTGAGGAAGGAGGGCCCGCTCCACCGATCGCCCCACTCGCCCCACCGCCTGCTGGACCTGGCCGACGGCGCCTCCACCCTCTACGACAACTTTAGGTAAAGCGGCATCGCTCACATTCTTCGGTTTCGCGCGCATGGGCTGACGTTGGCTCGGGTGGAATTCCAGCAATGCAGTGCGGCAGCACGGGTACCGCATGTGCCTCGGCACGCGGGCGCGCAACAGCGACGGGAGCCGAGGCCCTTACGCGTGGCTCACCTACGACGAGGTGTGGACGCGCGTGAGCCACTTCGGCTCCGGCCTCCTGAATCTGGGCTACGGCAAGGCAAGTGTGGCTCCATTCATTCATTCTTGGCATTCATTCCCCTCCTTGTGTGCACGTCTGTGTGCTGACGTGGCATTCTTTGCGGGCCAGGGCGACCTCGTGGGCATCTTCTCCGAGAACCGGGTCGAGTGGGTGGTGACCGAGCAGGCCTGTAACGCCTACTCGCTGGTGCTCGTGCCCGTCTACGACGCCGGTGATGGCTGCCTCCAGTATATCCTCAACCACGCGCGCCTCACCGTCGTCATCGCCTCGCGCATCAAGACCTTCAAGGTATGTGCACTCCTCCTTCTCCTCGATTGGCTGTTGGCTTTCCTCTTTCTGTGGTTGACGTGCAACGGTTGTCCGTCGAAACAGCTGCTTGAGCTGGCCGCAGCGTGCCCCGACCTGCGGGTCATCATCCAGATGGAGCCCATCGAGTACGAGGAGAGCTACATGGCCGACCAGTGCAACATCCGCCTCATCCCCTTCAACTTTGTCGAGAAAGACGTGCGTCTCCTTTTTCTTCAAAATTTTACGCATTTTATTTTGAATTAATATGTATTTCATTTTAGGGAATTCGACGACCACACCCACACGTGCCGCCAGCGGCGGACGACCTGGCGACGCTGGCCTACGACATGAGCACGCAGGGCAGGATCAAGGGCGTCATGCTCTCCCACCGCAACCTCCTCTCCTCCAGTCGCGCGCTAGTCTACCAGGTCCCTCCTCCTCTTCGACTTGATGCCATTCCTCATCTCGTGCTGGTGACGCCCCTGCATCTCGCTTACCTCTTGGGGAGGGGGCTGGGGATGCAGGGACGGTCGAGGCTGACGCTGACGTGCGAGGATGTACATATCTCCTACATACCACTCCACATGCGCATCGAGCGCTCCGTGCTCGCCCTCATCTTCTCCGTTGGCGGCTCCCTCGGCTTCTCGCAAGAGGTCGACCTCCTCTCTTTCGTTTTCGCTCTTTCACTTCTTTTCTGAGAATCAATTCGCAACTCGATTGCTGACGTCAGCGGCGTGGTGGTGCATGCAGGACGGCTCCAAAATTTTTGACGACATCCAGGTGCTGCGACCGACGCTGCTCTTCGGGGTGCCGGGCATGTTCATCCGGCTTTACCGCAAGTGCAAGGTCATCGTGTCGTCGTGGTGGGGCCCACGCCAGGCCCTCTTCCACTACGCCTACCGCATCAAGCAGCGCGCCCACCGCAAGCGTACTTAGATCTCTCTCTCTCTCTCTCTCTCTTCCTCTTTCACTCTCTTTCTCTTTCTTCCTCTCTTTGTCTCTCTCTCTTTCTTTCATTGCCGTTGCTGTTGTTGTTGCATCGGTCGGATCATCCTCCAACGCGCGCGTGGGTGCAGGGCGGGACACGCCGTTCTGGAATCGCGTCCTCTTTCGCAGGTTCGCGGCGCGCCTCGGTACACATCTCCTACTCTCACCAATCAGAAAGAACTTGGGCGTTGCAAAGAAACACGCTTTGTTGCGAGTTTGGTCAAACAGCTCCTTTGCTAAAATGATGTCCGCCTGCGTGTCCCAGGTGGGCGCGTGCGGCTCATCAGCATCCTCAGCGACGGCCTGCTGCCTCTCGTCCACAAGGAGTTCCTCCAAATGTGCGTCCTTCACCCCACCCCTCCACTCTTTTATCGATTTAAATTAATCAATAATAAAAAATAATTTATTTATAAATATTAAAAACGGAAATGGGGGAGGACAGCTGCTTCTGCTGTTCGGTGACGGAGTCCTACTGGAAGGGGACGGTCGGGGTGGTCACGAGCTCCAGCATGTACTCCTTCGCCGAGGATGAGCAAGCCGGCTACCCGCTCCCATGCAACGAGATCAAGCTCGTGGACATCCCTCAACAGAGCTTTTCCTCTCGCGGTACCTTCCCCGTCCTTTTTGGGTCATGTTGCATGGTAACTGATAAAATTGGGGGAGCAGGTGCGCCGGAGCGAGGACGAATCAAGATTCGCGGGCACAACGTGTTCGTGGGGTACTACGGAGACACCAAGCTGACCGACGCCAAGATCGACGCCGAGGGCTGGCTCACGACAAACGACATCGGCCAGTGGAACCCCAACGGCACCCTCACCGTCCTGGGCCACGAGCAGGGCATCCTCCAGCCCATCAAGGGCCAGATCGTCTTGTACGTCCACGGCCCTCTTCCTCGCCGTCCTCGTCGTTGCATTCCATCACCGCTCATCCCCATTCTTGTTGTTCCCCAGCAACAAATACTTGGAATATTTGTATTTGGAGAGTTATTTCGTGCAGCAGATCTTCGTGACGTGTCTGCCCTTCCGGCCGCTGGTGGCCGTCGTCGTGCCGGACCACGAGGTGCTCTGCTGGTGGGCCAAAGAGAACAACCTCCAGCACGACTTCCGCCCGGAGACCCTCTGCCGCGACCCGCGCGTGCGCGAGGCCGTCCTCAAGGACCTCGAGGCCGTCGCCGACCAGCACAAGAGCGTACGTCTTCTTCTTCTTCTTCTTCTTCATCACCTTGACGACGACGATGGACAGTTGAGCGCGTGGGAGTATGTGAAGGCGGTGCACCTGGAGCCGTCGTTCTTCAACGTGGAGAACCAGTGCATCACGCCCACCTTCACGCTCCGGCGCCAGCACCTGCGCGAGCGCTTCAGCGAGCACATCATGGAGATGTACCGCGAGCTCTCGGCCGACATCATGAACTCGGCCGAGCACGCCGACGCCGATGGCAGCGGCGATCCGGCCGGTCCGGGGACCGGCACCGGTGGCGAAGGCAGCTATGGCGGCGACGGCGCCGGCGGTCCGGGGACCGGCACAGGCGATGGCACCTGCGCCGGGGGCGACGACGTGTCGACAATGGCGGCGGCGACGACGACGATGATGACGCCGCGCGCGCAGCCGTCGCTGCACCACAGCCAGTTGACGCTGCCGACCTACACGGACTCGCGGAAGGGCCCCTACCTGCCCACCTACCAGAAGGCGTCCACCACCGACAGCCCGCCGCTCGACCCGCGCCACGCCCTCCACTTGGCGCCGTCGTTGGGCGGGGACGCCGGCGACGCCGGGTTGCTCTACTGCACTTGCACCGGCGGCGGTGGAGGCGGCGGCAGCGGATCGTCGCCATCGCCGACGCAGGGACGACACCAGCGCACGCCGTCGCTCACGCTCTCGCACTCGTCGTCATCGCTCGCGTCAGCAGCGGCGGCAGCGAAGGTGCCTTCTTCGTCGTCGTCGTCTTCAATGGCCAACACGTCATCATCGTCGGTGAACCTGCGACGGAGCGGCATGCCGTCGTCGCTGTCGTCGCCGTCGCTCTTGAGCCTCGAGATGGCGGCGATCTCCGGCGGCTTTGACAGTATCGGAGGAGGAAGCAGCAGTTACTGCCGTATGTGTGGCCGACGCGTGCGGCCGAGCGGGGGTATGCCGCAGAGCGGCGTGATGAGCGGCTTCCAGCTGCCCATCAACAGCGAGCAGGCGCACAAGCTCCCCAGCGACAACGACGACAGCGATGTCGATGGCGAAGTCGTGCGCACGCTCTGTTGATTTGGCCACAGTTTTGATACAATACACCAAAATGCCATCGCATCGTTTTACCGTGTCTGTGTGTGCAAGTGAACGATCTGAAGCGCCATGCATCTTATGATACAGGAGAGTGCGAGGACGCCAATGCCGAGCGGTTTCCCGGAAGTGAAAGCAAGCTTGCTGCGGGGCATAGCCAATCACCTCGCGGCTCAGGGTCACAAATACCATGTGGAAGAGTGCGCCTGCCTCTACCCCTGAACTGAGCAGCGGGCCTGAATCTCCCAATTCTAGGGGACGCACGACGGCCTCGGCCGACGAGCAGCTCCTGCACATTGAGGGCACCATCCTGCTCTACCTTCAGTTTGCGATCAAGCAGGATCAGGAGCTTGGCCGCGCCTTTGTTCAAGGGGAAGCGTGTTCGTCGCCCTCTACGGCATCTTTGTGAAGAAGGTGTCGCCAGTCGTGGACAACGACTCCTGGTGCGACACCTCGGGTTCCCCTTCATTCCTTCCTGTGTCATTGACTGCTCCTTGTTCAGGCGTTTGATGGCGTACAACTCAGAAATGGCAAGGTCATGGAGCCGCTCATCTTGATCTCGGGGGAGGCCGAAGGCTTGGGCCAAGCGATGGCTCAGCTGGACAGCAGCTTGGTGGCGACGCTGTTGCTCTCGGGAGTGCTCGGCTTCCTCATCAACATTGCCGTCTTCCTGCAGATCAAGCACACCAGCCCACTCACCAACAACGTGAGCGGCACGTTCAAGGGCTGCTTCCAGCTCGTCCTCTCGGCCTTCATCTTTGGCGAGGAGGTGACCTTCATGAACGTGGTCGGCACGCTGCTGGTGGTCTTTGGGTCGTTCTGGTATTCCCACATCCGCTACATGGAGATGCAGCAGGCCGAACGCCCCAGCGACCCCAAGAAGTGGATGTAACTTCCCACTGACTTCTTCGTCCCTAAATGCAAAAATGATCTGCCAATCATATCAATTTAGTGAAATTGTACATGAAATTCTTTCCAGGCTTGTTTTGGAGTTGGGTCAGCTAAGTGAGCAATAGTAGGGTGTTGCTGTTTTTTGGAGGAAACATAAAACAAACAGCCTCCTCTTCCATCCACTTCCTCTACCAGCCCCGCCTCGCGGCCATCCGCACCGCCGAAAACGTGTTCTCCATCGCTTCCAGCGCGTCGCTTGCACGCTCCTCCACGAGGACTAGCTCCCCTTCTCGCCCTCCGCCTCCCAGGATCCGCCTCCGCGACGCTCACTTGGCTTTGGCTGCAGCCTTGGCCGCCTTCTTGGCTGCGAGCTGCGCCTGCTTTTCCTCTTTTTCCTTCTCCTTCCGCAGCTTTTGCTCCATCTTGGCCTCGCGTATCATTTGCTTCTCCATCTCAGCGCGCATCTTGCTTGGCAGTTTGAGGTAGCACCTCTTGCACAGCGGTTTGCTAATATTGTTCTCCCATTTACATCAGCGCATACATACAAAGAGGGGGAGGGGGGAAGGCTCGCGTACCCTTCGCTCGCGCAGATCCGGGCCATGGGGTCGAGGAGGAGGTCGCAGTTCTGGCACATGAAGTGCTCCCGGTGCCAGATCTTGCCGAGCACCTCCACGCCGTTCTTGGTCACGGGCTGGTGGTTGCGGTCATGCGACAGGCAGAGAGAGAGAGGACGGCCAAACGCTTAATAACGATAATAACGAAAGATCGAATGGTACAATCGTGGGGCCCCCAAGGGGAGATGAGAGAGCGATGAGGCACGCACCAGATCGCACTTGTTGCAGGGCCGGCCGAAGAGCTGCTTGTAGTGCTCCTCGCAATAGGGCAGGCCGTCCCTCTCAAAGAACTCAGATCCGGCGAAGGGCGTATGGCAGTGCGCGCAGCAGAAGTGCTCCGGATGCCACACGCGCCCCTACGTTTTTGTTTTTGTTGATTTATTTGTTGTGTTTTTTGCGTGTTTGAGCTACGCGTGGGTGGGGATGCATAGGTAGATAGGTAGATAGGTAGAGGGTACCAGGCCCGTCACGGAGCGCGCGACGATGGGCTTGCGGCAACCGGCGCACGTGGGCGTGAGCAGCTTGAGGTAGTCCTCGTGACAGTAGTTCTTGCCTGTGCGATGATGATTGCGCACAATTTAGCCGGGAGAGGGACGTCGGCTAAGGGTCAGATCTCGCCTCCCTCCATTTGCCCTCAACAAGGAGGGGAGAGATCGGCGGCGATGTGAACCTTGGTATTCGTGGCAGTCGCCGTTGCGGAGGTCCTTGCCGCACATGTCGCATTGGAAGTGCTCCGGGTGCATGCGCTGGCCGAAGAGGAGCACGTACTCGCCGATGATGGGCTTCTTGCACTTGGCGCAAATGTGGATGGTCGGGTCTGCGCGCCGCGTCGCCCGTTCGAGTCCGGTGAGCGTCAACGCATTTCCCGGGACATACGAGGGGACGGACGAAATTGGGGGGGGGGGGAGTGGTTACCGATGGCCACTTGGATGTTCTTCTTGCACTCGGCGCAGTAGGGCTCGCCGGCGGCCTCCTTGTAGGCCGTGCCGGCCAGGTTGATGCCGCAGCCCTGGCACGTGAAGTGGTTCGGGTGGTACGACCGCCCCAGCGCCCTGCGTACAGCCACGGCGGGCAAGGTCAACGAGGTCATCATCATCATCATCATAAGCTTGTTGATTGATGATGTCGATGACGATGATGGTGGCTACGGGAGAGTGGTGAAGATGGGAGACGCACTTGATGATGCCCTCGCGGATCGGGTGCTGGCAGGCGTGGCATCGGGGCGCGCACAGCTCCCAGTAGTGTTCCTCGCAGTACGGCTTGCCCTGCTCACACCGTGCGAATCAGTCCCGCTCCGTCGGTTCGGTTTGACCACACACGCGCGTGCACACACACACACACACACACGACACACACGCGTGCGCACCTCGTGTTCGACAAACTTGCCGCCGGGGAAGGGCTGGGAGCAGGTGCTGCACACAAAGTGCTCCGGGTGGAAGGTCTTGCCGAGGGCGTTGACCACCTTGCCGATGATCATCTCGCCGCAGTGGGCGCACGGGGGCCCGTTGTGCGTGATCGCGCGCCCGTCGGGCGTGTGCGTGGCCATGCCCCCGATGCCCGGCCCGCCGCTCGACGTGTCCCGCGGACCCGGCCCAGTCGACATGCCACCCGCGGTCATCATTGTCGTCGACATGGGCCGCGCCGCGCCTGGCCCAAACGACGCTCCGGCGCCGCCGGGCCCGAACGAAGGTCCGCCGCCAGCGCCAGGTCCAAACGAGGGACCGCCGGCGCCAGGTCCGAAAGAGGCCGCGCCTGGCCCAAACGATGCACCGGCGCCTGGCCCAAACGACGGGCCCGACACCGCAGGGCCGCCGGAGGCGCGCAAGCCGGGACCGAACGAGGCCGCCGCACCGGGCCCGAACGACGCCGCGCTGGGACCAAACGACGCCGCACCGGGACCGAAGGATGCCGCGCCGGGACCAAACGACGCGCCACCACCACCACCGGGCCCGAATGAAGCCGCGCCCGGACCGAAGGAAGCCGCCGCACCGGGCCCGAACGACGCCGCGCCGGGGGCTGCTGGGGCTACGCGAGAGTAGGACACACAAGTGGGGGGTCGTTAAGAGGAGGAGAGCCAAAAAGCGCTCGCGTGCGGGAAAGGGGAGGGGAGAGGGGGGCGTACGGGGGCCAAACGACGGGGCTGGCGGCAGGGAGGGGGTCGGCGCAGCCACGATCTCCAGATCTGCCATCAAGTTGTCGATCTCCGCCGATAGCCTGCGAATTGAAAGAGAAGATGTGAATAAGACATCAACGGCTCCCATCTGAGTGGCGCTTCATGAGGTGGAGACCAAGAAGAAAGTGTAGCGATGCTCCCCCCCCCAAGCACTAAAAATGAAGCGCGAAGGAGAAGGGAGCAAGTACATATCGAGAGAAGCCATGGTGTCTTGCTTCGATTTTACTTTACAGGTAAAGTACAGAAGGGGAATCGACTTGTTGTGTCTTGATGCCACCAAAAGCCTTTCCGTGTCCGTGGTGACATGTCCGTGTCTCCGAGCTTATTAATTGCCGACATGGGCAGGCCACGCGTGGGTCATGCCTGAACAGGAACGATCGGCTCCTTATCGCTTCATTTACAGGCTCCATTCGTGGCCCATGCTTGGCAGCTGTACAGTTGTCGTTATTGTTGGTGGTGGTGATGATGATGGCGGTGGAGAGCGGTCGAGGAAAGGGTGTGCAAGGAGGTCCTGCGGCGAGGGCCGGAGCTCCGGGTCGCGTTCGAGGCAGCGTCGCACCAAGTCCTTGAGCTCGGGCGAGAACGCGCCCACGAGCTCGCGCGGTGCCAGCTGCTCGAGATGACACAGGTAGCGCATCGGGTGCACCTCACTGACGCCACCACGACACGCATCACATGGCACGAAGGAAGGAAGGCAGGAGGTGAGCGAAAGCGTGTGGTCCCTCCCATTAAAAATGGGAGAGACAGAAGGGGGATCTCTCTCTCTCTCTCTCTTACCGCATGGGCAAGCGGCCCGTGGCCAGCCGGATGGCGATGATGCCCACTGCCCAGACCTCGGCGCGGTCGGCCCGGCTGTTCTCGGCCAGCCGCACCTCGGGGGCCAGGTAGTACGGGCTCCCGATGAGCTGTTTCCACGCGCACCCGCGTGAGCAAGAGACAGAACGAGGACCAACGCGGTGCAGGGGGAGGGGAGCCCCGGGGCGAACGCACGCAGGAGGTGACTTTGAAGAGGCTGTCGATGTTGAGCACCACGCGTCCCGCCTCCGAGACCAGCAATTTCTCGTAGCGCAGGTCGATCGGCCCCAGTGCGTGGCCCTCCCTCTTCTGCCCAACAAAGCAAACAGGAAAATGGGGGACGGACACGAGGAGGCGTGTCACCCAACCCATCGGCCCATTTGCTTGTGGGGGGGGGGAGGCGCGTGTGTGGCGCGAGGTGTTGTACCGCGGCTTCGAGCTCGCAAAGGCCCGCCAAGACGTCTCGTAGGATGGCGGCGACACGGGCCTCGTCTCGTCCGACGGCCTGCCGTAAAAAGGTGACTTGAGCGAGGGCGTACGCGCGAAGCACGAGGATGAAAAGGAGGAGGAGAAGACACTGAACCCCATGCTCACCACCGTCATCGTCGTGGTCGTCGTGCACTTCATCGTCGTCCTCCAGCGCGCGCGGGGCGTACTCGCGGGACAGGCACATGGTGCCGGTCGTGGGCCGCCAGTAGAGGCCGTACACGGAGAGCAGATTGGGCGAACCTGCGCGTCGTCGAAGAAGAACATAAAAGGCCGCCTCTCATCGTGAGAGTCTTTCTCTCTCTCTCTCTCTCCGTCTCGGGTGCGAGTGCGCGGATGACCTCAACCTTAAGTGCGCACAATGGTGTGTCCGTCGATCACACATAAACCGCACACACTTACAGCTACACACACACACACACACAAACACACAAACAGGAGCAGCGCCGTACGCCAGGTGATGGGCATGAGGTGGGCGGCGAGCTTCTCCTTTTCCTCGAAGACGCGCCGCCGCTCGCGCTCGTCCTCAATGAGCATGATCTGCCTGCCGTGCTCGAGGTCAAGAACCTCGCGCTCGAGATCGATTAACCTGATCGTGATGACGATGGCGATGATTGATTGATTATGGATGCAAGATGACGCCCTCCCCCTCCCCCCGATAAGAAGAAAGCGGAGTCGCTTGCTGGCGGCAGAGCGAAAGGGAAGAGAGAGAGAGAGAGAAGAGCGCACCGGATGGCCACCACGCGGTCGGTGTCGCGCTCCAGCGCCTTGAAGAGTGTCACGAACGAGCCTCTGCCGATGCGCTGGCGCAGATAGAACCTAAGGCATGTGCGCGTAACAACATACCTCAGTGTGGTGCGTTGGCAGGACGATGAACACTTGCGATGAGTGCGCACCTCTCCTCGGGCCACGGGTGCAGCGCCTCGCAGCGGAAGAAGGCGCGCCAGGAGAACGGGCGCCACCACAGGCCCGCCCCATCGTCCCCACTGCTGCCGCCACTCTGGCGCAGTCTGCTGAGCTGCGCGGCGGCCAGCTTGATGAAGGCCTGATGGCAGGGCCACTCGGCCATCTCGCGTTCGCACAGGCCCTTCCTGTTCGTCTCATGAGTCACCATGGGTCACGTCAAACAGAAGAAGAAGAAGAAGAGGAAGTGAGCATGCAGCTGGAGGAGAACCAGATGCAAGGGTCCAGGGAAAGGCGGTGGCTGGCCCGGGAGACCAAAGCAAAGGTGGCGAGGGTGCCCGCGTCGAGGTGCGAGACGATGGCCAGGCTCAGCTCTTCGGGCAAGGGCCTCTCTGGCGTCACCCAAAACACGGGCAGCCACTCCCCCTCTTCCTCATCCATGTTTTGTCGTGTGGGCCACAGAATTTAATCATTTTTTTTTTCATTTTTCATTTACTTTTTTCAAATCGTAATTACATTTGGCAAAACTGGAGGCTCCTCAGATAAGAGACTCGTAGGCAGTGTCAGGCGCGGCCTCCTTGCCCTTGCTGGGCTCCTCTTCTTCGTTGGCGCTCTCATCGGCAGACGATGAGGCGTCCGCGGCGTCGTCGGCTGGCCGAGTGACGTCGATGGCGGCATTGATGGCCCGCATCCACGCCTTCATCTCGTCGTCGCTCGTGGCGTGCAGGAGGAAGATTCGCTGCTGCATATTCTTCTTATGGCTCACCTGGAAGCAATGCTTCTTGCCTCGCGTCATGTCCTTCATCACTTCGCAGCCGGTGAGGTCGATGATTCCCCTCGGGCGGCGCGCCTACGAATACGCAGACGAGAACGACCAAGAAAAGAAAATAAGAACAAAAAGTTGCAATAAAATTCAATTAAACATTGTTCAATTAGTTTTTTTTGCTGTGCTGGGGCCGTACCGACGAACTGTCAAAGTAGAAGAGGAGGTGGTCGTTGAGGACGAAATAGCGCTTGCGCCACGTCTTGTGGATGGCGCCCTGCTTCGTGAGCCAGCCGGCGTGCGCGGGGTGCGCGAATGAATCTGCAGAACTGCAGAGGTGTGGTCAGCCCTCCGGCCACAAAGGCTACAAAGCCACACTTGGTCGGGCGCGCGTACGTGTTGGCGTGGGGGTCGGCTTCTCCGTCTGCCTTGTCGGTCTTGTGGTTCCA
>NAVB01001434.1:0-26212 GCA_002179805.1 Acanthamoeba lenticulata | reverse complement strand
AGCAGGGCTGGCGGCTAGGGCGACTACGGCGACAACAACGGCAAGCACGGCGACCACGGCACCTGTAGTGACGCGGGTGCCCTGCATTTTCGTTGGATGTGGCCGAACCTACAAAAACCGAGCCATCATGAGGCAGCACGTACGCAAGGCACATCCAGCTCCATCCCTCGTTCCACCTTCTCCAACAATCACATCCTCTTCAGCAATCCCTGCCCTTACCTCAACAACCACTTCATCATCAACACCAGCTCACACCTCTACCTTCCCTGTCTCTGCGTCACTCACACATTCACTTTCACGACAACTCAGCTTCGACCTGGAGGAATTCCTTGCTTCTCTACCATCTCCTTCCTCTTCTTCTACGCCTGCTCCCTCTTCTACACCAGCAACCAGTCAGTTTGATCAGCTGCTCCAAGAGCAGCCACCCCCCCTCACAGCCCAAGAGATAGAGGCAGAGGCTCAAGCAGAAGCACTCTCCAAGCAGATGAGGACTCTCAGGCTCCAGCTTGAGTACACACCTAGCCATGCTGCAGAGCACCAACAACTCGAGGAGGAGCTTGCCTCTCTGCAGGCTGAGTGGCGTCGTGTTCTGTTGAACCTTTGACCACAGCGACCATGGCGGCAGCAACGACAAGCACGGCGACCACGGCAGCGGCAACGACAACAAGCACGGTGACCACGGCGGTGGCAACAACAAGCACGGCGACCACGGCGGTGGCAACGACAAGCACGGCGACCACGGCGGTGGCAACGACAAGCACGGCGACCACGGCGGTGACAACAGCAAGCACAACTACGGCCAAAGGGTGACGCATAAAATAATAAATAAATATGCCACTATCATATTTCAGATTTTTGTGAAGACCTTCCCCACAGACGCATTCTTCAAGCGCCGATGGTGTTGCGCGGCCGGCACGGTGCTCATTTTTTTTTATTTTCAAACCATACTTCCCCCTTAATTAATTAAGGTGTCTTTTGCTTCACACACAGAGAGAGAGCAACGCAGAAGGTGCAGAAGCAATCGCGGGCCTTCCCGCACAAGCCAATGCCGGGGAGAGGTGAACTCGGCCTTGCACGAAGTTAAGGTGTCGAACCAATCCCGTCCGGGGCAGCAAGGGGGAAGGTGTTAGCTTCTTCTACCTCCGCCGTATTTAACGACCACAGCTCTCTGCCCGACCAAACAACAGCAACCTCTACTCCGCCTCCACCGACTGGCGATGAGGATTTCACTTTACGCCTTCGTCTACGCCTGTGCGCTCCTGGCCGCCGTCGCTCTCGCGGCGCCCCATGTCTCGGAGGAGTTCTCGGCCACCGTGAAGCTGTCCCTCCACCACAAGTCCATCGGCCTCAACATCACCGGCCACGGTATTGCACCTCCTCTTCTTCCTCGCCTCAACTCCATCTCTCCACTTGCGCACTTTAACAAGACGATCATTGACTCAATGTCCGTTGTTGTGGTGCAGGTCTGTGGGCGAGCAGCTTGTCGAGCGGCAGGTCCATCGAGCGCTTCCTGTTCGGCCAGCAGGGCCACCCCTACAACGAATTCCGCCTCCAGCGCTATGATCTCGTACGCGTCATCGACCTCTTTGATCTGCGGGCCGACCACAAATGACACGAAGAAGAAGAAGAAGAAGAAGACGCGTTGATACGCTGGTGTGAAGATGGCTAACGTGCACGATCTTGAATCAGGCTACCGCGTACGAAGAGGTCCACGGTTCCAGCTGCCTCGCGACGCCGCTCGAGGGCGTCATGGCGCCGGTGTGGGGTTGGCTCGCTCACGCCAACGAGTCCACGACCTCCAACGGCAAGCACTACACTCTGGCCGTACGGCGCTCTCTTCTTGGCCGCCCCGAGAGACTCAGACCTCACAAGCTTTTTGTCTTCTGGGTTTGTCAAACAGATGGGCTACGCGACCGTGAGCCTCTACCTGAACGAGAAAGGAGTCCCTCGTCTCTACATCGTCGACGGCCCCGGCCGCAGTACGCAGCCCCACCTTTCGGCCTTGTTCGAGCCGTTGTTGCTCATCTTTGCTCTTCGATGTGCGCAGCGGCCACCTTCGAGTTCCTGATCTGGACCGCCGAGACCCCCGGTGCGGGCGTGTTTGAGGTTCCCAAGCACTGCCCCACCACCAGCGCTCCGTCGGACCCGTCCCTGGTTGGCTGCGTCGCGCGCGGCACCATCGTACGCCCCAATCAGGCTCCTGGTTTTTGTTTGGGTAATTGCCATTTTTATTAACACTCGCGACCATATTCTGCCTGTGCAGATCGGGAGGGCTCAGGACTGGGTGAACCGCCATGTGCCCTACAGCGAGGGTGGCCGCTACGACGGCTACCGCACGGACTGCTCTGGTCCGTTGCAGCATCGTCATGTCGCCGTCTCGTTGTCCCGAGATCTCACCATCCACACACGAAACAGGCTTCGTGAGCATGGCCTGGGAGGCCGCCCGCCCTGGCTACTCCTGCGGAACCCTGCCCCAGATCTCGCACCCGATCTCTAGGGGCCAGCTGCAGCCCGGTGATGTGCTGCTGTGCCGCACCGAGCATGTGGTGATCTTTGGCGGCTGGGCCAGCTCGACCCACTACGTGGCCTTTGAGGAGACGCGCCCCGGCGAGGGCACCGTGCGCCGCGTGACGCCCTACCCCTACTGGTACAACACGGGCTGCTTCCTGCCCTACCGCTACAACGCCGTCTGCTGAGCAAAACTCCCCATCATCGACCGCTTGGCACCCATCAACAACAATTTTTCTCTCTTGATGGCCATGTCACTTCCTCGTGTACGAGCTTTGTATTTCTTGTTGTCAATTCATTTTCCGCAACTGTCCAAGGTTTTCTCTTTCTGATTCGTCTAGTTCTTGGTTATTATTATTATTTATTTTGTTTTGTTTTTTTGTTGAGAATTGATATATTTTGAAATAAAAAATAATTGTACGTTGTTGGCCTCGAATTCACACAAACCATCACGCTCGCTATGCCTACACCACCGTGCGTTCCAAAAAAACACACCTCCACCATCGTGCGCCTCACGCGCAGCGGCATACAGAGAAAGAGAGAGACACGAGCAGAGACGACACACACGCCATCCAGAAATCGAATCCTCCTCCCATCGGGAAGAGCCGGGCGCGCCAGAGGGCCGCCACCTCATTGCGCAGCGGCCGCGCACGCACGCGAATAATCTCTCTTTCTCTTTCTCTCTCCGCAATGCCTCGGTCGCCTCGCCCCTAGTCGATCATGTGAGAGCCAGAGATGGGGCCAGACTTGTCCCTCACCACCTGCTCCGTGAAGTTGGTCTTCCGCAGCGCAAACAGCTCCGCATGGAACGGCTGCACCACGCGTTTTTGTCGTTTTGTTTCCCAATTAATTGTCAGCACCCCGTGCGCCAAGTGGGAGGCCCAAAAGGTTCGGGCTTACGGACCTTGAGGAGCTCCTTGACTTCGCCCACGTGAGCCTTCTTTCGGCCCTTCTGCACGATGCCCACCTTGGGCCCGATCCACCCGATGAATATGTCCCTGTGCGAGCAGTACATGTGAGTGAGAAAATAAAAACAAAAGCAAAAAAGCAAAACAAAGAATAATAAAGAATAAAACAAAACAAACCTGGAGATCATGGACTTGGAGGGGTCGACGTCCTCCTGGGCGATGATGGGCAGGCGAAGGAGCGCAAACTGCACCTCGGTGTCCTTGAGTTGGCTCACCAGCTCCTCGACGCCGCCCACGCCAGAGCCCTGCAGCTCCAGCGTCGTCGCGTCCTTGTAGCCCACCACAAGCCTGCACAACACGACAACGGCGTTGAGAAGAAGAAAGGTTTCATAGCATGGAATGCATGGAATGCCAGGCAGAGGCCGCAGCAGGAGCATGAAGCCGCACCAGGCCGAGTAAGAGTCCGTGTGGAAGATCTCCTCGATGACACGCTCGAGGGCCTCCTCGTTGTAGAAGCTCAGGCTCGACAGGCACGCCGACCGCTTCTTGACCTCCACGCCCCGCGAGCTGCCTCGCCGCTTGAACTTGGACACGGCCGCTGCGCGCCATTCCAGAACCATCAACAAAAGAACAACGAAGAAAATGATGACGGTGACGAAGGGAAGGAAGGGGAGAGTACAGCTGGGAATATTGCCGCTGAGGGACCGCCGGAGCAGGACGCGACTGTGCGGCCGCTCGATGGGCGACCCGTAGAGGTCGTCGCTGGGCGCAAGCTTGACCATCCCCGGAGACACCAAGCTGCTGCTGGCGAGGGAGGGCGAGGCCGGGAGCGACAAGGGCTCGGCGGTGTCGGCATCGGAGGCGCTGCCGGCAGAGACGACGCTGCTGAAGGCCTTGTTGAGCTCCATGTCCATCTCGGACTCGAGCTCGGACGGGACCCTCTTCTCGAGGCGCGGCGACGTCGACGACGACGGGGACGACAGCGACTGCGGGTGCTGTGGCTGCGATTGCTCCACCGATATCGTAACGCCAGACGAGGACGAGCCCTGTGGCGCCGACGCCGTCGACATGGTCGATGACGTGTCAGCCTCCTTGGACTTGGACGGGCGTTTTCGTGGGGAGACCTGCTTGGCGGCGTCGGCCGCCTTTGAGGACGAGGTGGCCATCACGCCGGACGACTTGAGGTTGAGCGAGAATAGCTTTGTCTTGCCCTCTTTGTGCTCCTTGTCGCGCTTGTCCTTCTTCTCTTTGTGCTTCTTGCCGGCCTTGTCCTTCTTCTCCTTCTTGTTGCTGGCCTTGGCCGGCGCGGCACTGACACCGGCGCCGCCGTCCATGCCGGCCGAATCCCGTCGCTCCTCCTCGGTCGTGCCAAAGGCAAAAGTAAGCTGTCGCGACAGCCGCCGGACGGGCACCACCGAGTCCTCCTCGCCGCTGCCGCTTGTGGAGGCATCGGGCAGGAGACGAGTGCCGGAGCTGTGCGTGCGGGCGTGGCTCTTGCCCCGGGCGGCCTCCTTTAGGTGGATCATCGCGTTGGTGACCTCCCCGGCGCTCAGTGAAGACGGCTGCGAGGCCTCTGTCGTCGCCGACTTGGTGGCGACGCCGCCGCTGCTGTTGGCGCCGCTGTTGATGAAGCTGCCGCTCTTGCTGCTGCTGTCGTCGCCGCTCGTGGCGGTCGAGGCCTCGCTGCAGCTGTTGTTGTGACTGCCGCCGCTCCACCCGACACCGCGGAGCACCTCGCGCTCGTAGAGCGAAGCAAAGTCCTCGGGGCCACCGCCGCTCAGGCTCTGTCGCCGTTGCTCGTCGTCGTCCTCCGTCGTGGCGTCGTCGGTCAGCTCCTCTCCGCCGTCGCTCGCGCTCTCCGACTCGACATTATGGCCCTCCACCGCTCCTCCACCAACGGCGCCGCCAGACACGTCGGACGAGTCTGGTGTCAACGCTGTCGACATAAACCTGGGTAGTGAGCTGATAGTTCCCAACAAGGACTCGAGGGTTCGTCCCCACGTACGTGATTCGGCCGTGGCTGAGCCGTCGCCAAAGAGCTTGTCAAAGTGCTGGATGAGGAACTCGACCAGGAGGTTGGCCACGCTCATGTCGCGCAGCAGGTCGGCGTCCTGGGACACCTCGGGATAGGCCAGGTTGGGGCCCAGCAGCGCACCGAGGCCCGACGGGCTCATGCGGTTGTGGGCCGAGTTGCGGGTCACCTCCGTGCAGAGCTCGACCACGCACTTGGTCAGCGCAAAGTTGCACGGCGGGAGCTGGTGGACGACGCCCCGCAGCGCCATGATCCGCTCGGCGTCGGTGTTGTACTCGCCGGTGATGACTACGACGAACTTGTCCCAGAGCTCGAACGTGAGAAGCGGCTCCGGCAGCTGCCGCAGGAGCTTCTTGAGCACGCCCGCTACGGCATGCGGGTCGAGGTCGCCCTGGAGCTCGATCGGCCGGCCCGAGGCTGTCACGATTTGCTTCATGATGTGCGTCGTCGCGTTCTGCGCTGCCGCCACTCGAAACAGGCCCACTTCCTTCAGACCTGTTGTGTTTGCAAATGTTTTTGAGTTGTGTTGTTGCTTATTTACATGATACTTTGTTGGCACGGTACCGTGTTCCCGGATGTACTTAATGAGGACTTGGTAGATCGACGGCACTTGTGGTGGGCTGATGCCCTCCCGCTCGTACAGCACATGCAGCGGGGCACCTGTCAGCACATACACGTTATCACGTAACGCGTTTGAATCAATGACTGTGTCTCTAGAGAGGAGGAAGGACGGGCGCGTACCAAAGAGCGAGGTGTTGCCCTCCTCGGCGAATTTCTTCTGCTCGAGGATGAGGGCCTCGCGCTTCTCAGCCTCCTTGCGCTCCTGTTCCTCCTTTTGCAGGCGGTCCTCTTCGCGCTGCTTCTGCACAAACTCGCGGTACCGCTCGACCGACGGCTGCAATCGGTTCATCATTTGCTGGCCCTGCGCGAAGAACTGGCTGTAGGCGTCGATGTAGTCACATAACTGCGCCCACCACGCACTCGGAAAGTGAGTCCACAAAATAAAAAATAAAATAATATAAAAAAAGATCAAACTCTTGTAGTTGTACCCGGACGAGCGTGTCCTGGTTGACCAGCTTGATGGCATCCTTGAGGAGCCGCACGGCCTCCTCCTGTGTTCGCTCGTACGTGTACTTGGCCTTGTTGTATTCGATCTGTGTCTGTGGGAGAGGACCAAAGACATTAAATGCCTGCCAGGCGGCATAGGAGAACGAGAATGATGAAGAAAGAAAGAGAGAAAAAGGAGCAATGAAGGGCGAAGACGAACCACGATCGTAGCCTTGCCCGGCTTCTGCTTGCTCATCTTGGTGTCGGCCTCGATGTTGGCGAGCCGAGCCTCATCGTATCGGTCCTTGCTCCGCTGTTGGGGCCATCATCACAATAGAGAAGTAAGTCCAGTTAATGTTCATTTCATGATCAATACAACATGACCACGACAATGCGCACCAAGGCCTCCGGGATGAGATTGTCGGTGAACTCCTTGATTGGCGAAGCAAAGGCCTCGATGATCGAATTGCTCTGTTGTGGCGACGACGATCCTGATGGTTAGTCTGGTGCGTCGCGAGGTGGCCAGTCAGGCGCGAGGCGTGTACCAGCCGAAGGCGGCTCTCCTCAATGCCTACCTGGAAGGCCGCCAGCGCGTGAAGACACTCGCCTGACAACACGTAAGAGGCGGCCGGATGGTGAGTGGTCGAGGTAGGCACAACTACGCCGACGCGTCCACATCATCAGCAGCATCACGTACCATACTCGCCGCCATTCTGTTTGGAATACTCGAGAAAGGCCTTGGCCAATTGCTTGCCGTCCTCGATGCCCTCTTTGTGTCGCAGAGACCTCCCAATGAGCAAGGTGCGGGGAAAGAACAAGGAGGTGAGGGGCGGAGTAGAAGCCGCGTACGGGCGGTGGTGGCTGTGTGGTTCTGCAGCTTGGTGTAGATGTCTTGCAGGTAGCTCAGGTCACTCTCCAAACGCTGCAAGTCCCAGAAACAGCGCCGGCATTAGTGTCAACAACAGGTTCAGTGTAGAGAGTTTTTGAAAGAGGAAGAATAGAGGAGGGAGAGATTGAGGAAGATTCTTGTAGAGGCGTACGCGAGCAAACGATTCAATTTGTTGAATCTTTTCTGTGCTGGCTCGCATTGTATCGTGGCCAGGGCTGAGGCTTCCTTCATCTGTTACGCTCCCTTTCCTGTGGATGCGACTGCCTTCCTTGCCTTCCTTAGGCTTCTCCTTGGAGGTCGAGACGCCCAAGAATTTCTTGACCGTCGAGCCCTTAATCTTTTGAGTAGGTCGCGGTACGAAGCCTGATTTGCTCCTCTTGTTGCGCGGTGTAGTGCCCACATCCGCAGCTGCCAGAGCAGCCGGCGACGTAAATCCGCGTAGTGCTGCTGGTGGTGAAGCCGTAGGTGATGGTGCCTGTGACGTCGTAGGCGTTCGTACTGCCGGTTGGGCGTTATCCATGATGGTTTACTTCCTCGCTGATGAAGATGAACGGTTGATTCTCTCCTAGAAACCTCGTTTACTGGGCGGGCGGGAGGGTTGCCGTCCAAATGGATCACCGTCGTGAGTTGCGATTTGCTCTCTTCGTTGTCTAACTTCACCCCTTCTGCTTGGTCTGCGGCCTAATCACAAGCGCATTCACGCGACCACCGCGCCAACCTTTGCGAACTCAACCGCGAACACCCCCAGCTGGGTTGTTGCCTCCTCTTCTAAACGATGTCGACACAAGGTTATGAAACTCGCCCTGCAACCGGTTCTTCTTTTCTTTTTCATTTCCTAATTAAATGCATTTAATTAGACAAAAAATAACAAAAAGAAAAATCAGGACACCCTTTTTGTTGTTTTACGCCATCTTGGTGGCCGTGTTGCTCCGGCTTGCCCGTCCCGAAGCTTCTGCTTGCGCTCCTTTTCCTTGAGCACGAGTTCTGGCGTGAGCAGCAACTGGTAGTCACGGAACTCCTCGACGCTCTGGAACGAAGATTTGCCGAACAAGTGTTGCTCGTACTCGATCAGCTGATGCTTCAGGTACCTGCTACACACGCGCACGCCGTGTTAGGACAACCATCACCAGACTTGCCAGACACTGTGAATGCGCACGTACTTGTCGGGTCCAACGATGGGTCGTCGCAGCTTGACGTGCACATAGGCCTGGCGCAGGGTCCAACCCTCCTTCTTCATCAAATAGGCCAGCACGATCGTGGCCGAGCGAGACCGCCCGTGCATGCAGTGCACCAAAACTCTGTCGCTGGCCGGCCCAGTGAGCGTGGCGTCGCCGGTGGCGGCAGAAGTGGCCGTCTCTCGCTCCTTGTCTCTGTCCTTGCCTGCTCTCAGGCTCAGCTTTTTGATCTTCATCCCGCTGCTCTTCCGTTCGCCCCGCTCCTCAGCGCCACCAGGCCTCTTCATCCGCTTGCTGCCCTTCCGCTTCTTGCCGCCACCATACTTCCTGTTGGTGGTGGTGGTGATAATGATGTGTGGTGTTTGCAACTCTGTCAGTTTCGCGTTTGGTTGCGGTCAACGGCTTGCCGCGCTACGTACGCCTCGTAAGCCACTCTGGCTTTGTCGATGAAGTTGAAGCACGACTCGAACGTGTTCCACTGGTTTTCGCTTTTGCGTATCTGCAGGACGAATAGATGCGAGCACCATGTGAGGGTCTCCATCTCCCGGGAGGTGCAGAAAAGCTGCGCCACAAACACCGCGGTACATACATGCTCGACAACGTCCACCATCATGTAGTGCTTGACCAGCTTCTCGCCCTTATCCTTGCGCGAGGCGACGGTCGGTGGTGGAGGACACTCTTCGGCAACGTTGAGAATGTGGTCGACGCCCAGGTCCCGGAGCAGAACCTCTTCATTCGCACAGAAACACGACCTGGAAACAGGTTTGGGGGAGGGGGGAAGATGAACCCCGCTGTCAGCGACGTGTCTGCATCACCTGGCAGATTGTGATGGAAAAAAATGCACGTACCCAAGAAAAAGGAAGGGCAAGATCTCGGTGGGCGGTCCCCAACGTTTGCTACCTTCAGTTTGAAATTTGTGATAGAGATTTCGTGGTACGGTGGCGTGCAGAAAGGGGTCAAAGTCGTCGTCATCGTCTTCATTATCGAACTGGCTCTCCATTGCTTCATCTTCTTTCCTTTGTTCCTCCATCTTTGCGTGCCAAATCGTCTAGATAGAGCTCTCGAAATCGATGAGGATCGTATCCAGATGAGTTTTAAAAAATAAAAAATGTGGGCGCTACTTCGGAGGGCTGCCTTGCTCGCTGGATGTCTGTGCACGCGTAAGCCAGACGCAATCCACCACAAAGCAGCCAACAACTAGCTCTTCCGGGACAAGCACACAACAAGCAAACCAGACCAAGCTCGGCGTTGTGTGTTGTTGGTATCCGTGCAGGGCAGGAAAAATTTTGTCATAGCAACATGTGAGGTTACGCACGCTCATGGGTACAAAAGAAAACGTACGGAATGCGCAAAACTGTAAAGAAGTCATGCTTTAAATTCTACAACCGTTCTTGTTCATGGCTTATGGCAGCAGCCGTACCGTTCTGGTTTTTTATGGTGCGGCGGATGGGCTTGATTTCATGTAGAACTCGCGCCACAGCAAGAACTCCCTTGATACCTTGAGTCCGGGTTAGACGAGCTGCGCCTTTTCAAGGCCATCAGCTTTGAAGGAGTATGGCAAGAGGAATGATGCTACAAAAGGGCCAGATCTCCGTGTGGAGCCTCACAACTTGGCCTTCTTTTTCTTTTGCTGCTGTTGGCTTAGCTCAGATTCATCATCAGCAAACATGTGGATAAGGCCCTTGGCGCCTTTTTCCACTGCCCACCAGCCAGCACCGATCAGCAAGAACGAGGGGAGTCCACCTATGGGGAGTGCTGAGCTCACTACACCCAGTACCGCCCGTCGACCACCTGCGTCACGACGACGGGTTGGGGGGTAC
Organism: Acanthamoeba lenticulata; assembly: GCA_002179805.1. NCBI lineage: Eukaryota > Discosea > Longamoebia > Acanthamoebidae > Acanthamoeba > Acanthamoeba lenticulata. The sequence goes on along the minus strand of NAVB01001434.1, from coordinate 15,833 downwards.
CACGACCAAGTGAGCCAGCATTCGTTGGTGAGTACAAAAAAAAAAGACGTGCACGTGGTGAGATTGGGTGTTTCTCTGAGTACGCACCAATCTGCAGCACCTCCTGGACGCCTCGCGACAAGGTCTCACCTCGGACGAGCGCATCGATGGCCCAGGGAACCGCGGCCGGCAGGCGTGAGCCGAAGTAGCGCATGCACAGCCGATAGCCACCAGCTTTGGCCGCGTCTTTAACCACCAGGGCCACGAAACTTCGCACGTCGCCTCGGCCACCACCGCCACCTTTGGCGAGGCCCAGAGAACGGAGCAACAGCTTGTGATGCTCGAGCAAGCTTCGCACCGCCGTCGTGACAGTGGCGAACCTAACTTCGTCCTTTATCTTCTGGAACACGAGACGGCCTTCGGTGCTCACCGTGTAGTCACGCGCAGACGCGTACGCGCGGCGTCCTTTCTTCTGAACCGTCGCTGTGGGCGGCGCCAGATACTGCGCCGCGTCTTTCATCTTGGATAGAATTGTTTCGCGAGGATGCTTGACGGCTGGACCTCCTCGAGGGCCAACATTCTCTTGATTGCCATTAAGACGATGAGGCTCGTCGAGGTTTGACAATGCGTTTGCTCGCCGACGTAACGACCTCTCAAGTGCCGAAGCGCATGGGTTCAGAGTCAAGAAAGGACCACCTGCACCTTCGGCTGGGGTGTCCATCTTTGTCTAGGTCTATGCAAGAGGGAAATCAGAAGGAAAACACTGCCATTTTCCTATGCTCAAAAAAGGCCCTGTGCTAACACCAATAAGAAGCTGCAAATCGGTTTTTTGTCGACTGTATTGGTCACGAAACCCCGACAAACAACACCACCCACCACGAAAGGGCAGGCCTGGAGGGGACGAGCAAGCTGAGGTGATTTTGGGCGGCTCTTCATTCGAGAGAGGCCGAGTGGATCAAATCTCTCTCTCTCTCTCTCTCCTCCCCTTCTCTCCACTGAAGGGAGAGAAGTAACGATCACCGGCGGAGCCTTTTCGCATTCGCTACTCCCGCGGTGCCGTTCCTCTCGTCTTCTCCCATTTCGTTGACCTTTCCACTAGTGCCTTCTTTAGAGACCAGCATCGTCCCTTCGCACTCCCTCAAGAGATTCTTTCAAAATGCGACTGGTTGAGGTGGCACCCAAGCTGTTTGTGGGCGACATTGGCAGCTGCCGCGACGAAAATCTCAAACAGCTTCGCATAAGCCATGTCCTCACCGTAATGGAGGAGGTGGCGACCATGAAGAATCGCCTCTTCCAGGTCCTTCTCCCTCCCTTGCCTCCGCGCATCTTTCTCCCCTCTCTCCTCAGCTCCTTCCAACCTTTGAGCATTTGGCCCCCATCTTTGGCATTGCGTGAGATCTCACTGCGCGAGACAATCGATTCCTTTTTCTTCTGGCTTCTTATTCCCAGGGCTTTACGCACAAGAACGTGGCTATTGCCGACACGCCCAACAGCAACTTGCTGCCGCGCCTCAGCGACTGCTTTGCCTTCCTGACCGAGGGCAGGACCGCTGGAGGCGTTGTTGTCGTGAGGTGCGTGTTGGGATTCTTCTTATCTTTTAAGGGTTGAGTTGAGCTTCTTCTTTCTCTGGCGTTGGAGTATTCTTTCTGCCCGTCTTTCGTTTCCTCGTACTGATAGCTTCTTCTCCCTTATGTGCCGGATCGATGTGTGCTGTTGTGCATTGCAGCTGGCTTGGCATGTCGCGTAACGTGGCGGTGGTGGCCGCCTACTTGATGAAGTATCGCCCCGTTTCCTTGTCGGACGCTCTAGCCATGATTACAAGCACGGCCTACGTTTACTCCGTCAGCGAAAACCTGATGGCAGTATGGCCTCCTTGCCTGGCTTGATCCCCTTCACCACATGTGGATCGTCACTATTCTTACAACATCTTCTTCGTCTTCATCTTTGCAGCAACTTCGGCTCTTTGAGAAGATGAAGTGTAGCGTCGACGAGCACTCCAAGACCTACGCGACCTGGCGCAGTAAGGCCTCAGCGGATCATGCCGCCTTCATGGATCGGGTGGCTGGTACGCAGGCCGTGGATATCGTCGATGGTAAGCAGGCACAGCACCTCTCGGCCCTTCTCATGCAGCGTGCCGGTACGAATCCCTCTTCTTCCTAATCAATCATCATCCTTCTCTGCGACGAGGCTGATCAACCATGGTGGGGCCGACGATGATGGTGATGGGGTTACTCTAGGCGGCTCGGTCGAGTCCGGGAGCTTCGCACCGGACCCTGAGGGCGACAAAGCCTGCAACAACGAGGTCTTTGCCTGCTTCATGTGCAAGCGCAAGCTCTTTGGCCCGCACAGCGCCATCATGCACGTCAAAACGCGGGGCGTGCTGAGCCTCGAGGTGCGTCGTCTCGTCACCACCACGCATCTGTACACTCCAACCACGTGCTCACCTTACAGTGGTGTTGGTGTGCAGGACTGGGAATGTGAATACGTGTTCTGTGAGCCCATGGCGTGGATGAAAAGTGACCTGAACCAGCCGACGGGCCGGCTTGCCTGTCCCTCATGCGGCGTCTTGGTGGGCGAGTGGAATTGGGAGGGCTCGCTCTGCTCCTGCCACTCCAAAGTGAGGCCCGCCTTCCGCATCCACAAGGTAGCCCCTTGCACTCTTTTTTAAATAACTCTCTAATTGATATTAAAATATTCTATGTCATTAATTATTTCAACAAAATTGCAGTCCAAGCTCGTCAAGGTTTCGGCGACCGGACAGCTTCTTCAGGGCGGTAGCAGCACCTGGAGGCCGTCGGCGCCCTACCGGGCGTTGGACAGCAAGAGGCCTGGTGCCCGCAACAGCCCAATTTCGCACATCTTTGGCCGCAAGAAGAAGGACGACGAGGATGATCGACCGGCCGCGCCGCGGATCAGCAGCGCCTCCGAGCTGGATAAGTCGTCCAAGCAGAAGGGCGGCGCGGTCCCGCCAGCCAAGTACTTGCCTCCTCCTCCTCGCCCCTCCCGCCCACTCCTCGAAATACGCTTGCAAGGACCTCGTTGAGCCTTTTTCCCAATTATAAGTTATTTTGGCGACCTCGAGTTAACCAGTAGCTAATGATCATAGGGCCACCGTGCTTGGCAGACCGGCCTCTGACGAGCTGCTGAGCTCGCACAAGGAGGTGGCGACGGGTTCGCACCAGAAGAAGCTCGACAGGAAGGCCAGGCGGGCGCAGGCCAAGGCCATCGCGCTGCAGCACCGCCGAGAGAAGCGGGCCAAGCTCAAGGCCGAAGCTGAGGCTCGCGGTGAGAAGTACGAAGAGGAGGATGAGGAAGAGGAAGAAGAGGAGGAAGAGGAAGAGGAGGATGAGGACGACGAGGAAGATGAGGACAACTTGGCTCAGTCGGGCTCAAGGCCGCGCCTCAGCGACAGCACGGAGAACGCCGAGAGCGGCGAACGCGAGCTAACCAAGTCGGCCCCCGATCTAGCCCACCAGAACGCGGCTCTAGCCGGCAGCGGCAGTCACGAGCGGACCGAAGAGAAGCGGCCGCACCGCCACCACCACTCTCACCACCGGTACGCGCGGTCCGCTCGCGTCTTAGCAGCAGCAGCGATGGACGTTCGTGAGGGCTGACGTCACTTGGGGGGCGTGTTTGTGTTGTGATCGTCGTTGCGTCTGTCGCGATTTTCAGGTCTCACTCGAACAGTCACAAGCACCGCGCGGCGGCGCGAAAAGGCGGCGAGGAGCCGCGCTCGACGACCTTTATGGGCAAGATGCTCGACAAGTTCAAGAAGAAGGACAAGCCCAAGACCAGCAGCGGCGGCACTGGTGGGGCCGCCGGCGAACGGGACCTGGACGACGTGGCTGAACCCCGCAAGCATTTGCCTCCAGTCTATCTCACCTGCGCCGACGTAACGCACTCCCTCATTGCTTATTGCCAGTTTACAACTCCTAATGACCCTTTCATCCAACAGGATTTGCCGAAAGATATGAGGAAATCGCTGAAGTGTACGAACCGATCGGTCAACATGTATTTCGTGGTAGATTATGCTGACTTCCATGTGTTGATGATGGTGGCGATGTGTCATGTGGTGCAGCCTCAAAGATTCCAGAGGCCGAACTCCAGTCCAATTTCGTAATTTTGCTGCATTGCTTGCACTTCCTGACCAAGCGATCGTTCGTCTACACGCCCAGCCCTGACGCCGAGCCCATCACTATCGGAAGGACCAAGTCCAAGGACCGAACCAAGGACAAGTGGGACACCATTCCGCCTGCAGGTACGATCCCCACCACCGCCACATATTGCTTTTTATATACATATGTATCTTATTGACGTGGCGTTGGCGTGAGCAGAAGCGCTGCTCTCAGAGGGCTTGGCCAAGAAGGAGGTCAAGGTGCAGGAGATCGTCGGTGAAGGGTACGCACTTTCTCTCAACGCACTTTGACCAGGCGCGACTCGTTTGCTTGGCTGACTGGGCGCGTTCGTTGCATTGCAATAGCGGCTTTGGGCGCGTGTATATGGCCAAGAACTTGAAGGGGAAGGTGCGTCTCGCCTCCTTCAGCCTCCGACCCTCATCTCGCCCCCACATCTCATCCTGCCCCTCCTTTTGTTGTCACGTGCAGGGCCGTGTGGCGGTGAAGAAGATGAAGCACATTAACCCGCGGGACCAGTTCCGCAACATGAGCGAGGTCCACTTCCTCAAGCGGGTGGATCACCCAAACATCGTCAAGTACATTTCGTCGTATATCAATCTGGACGAACTCTGGATCATCACCGAGTTCATGGAGGGCGGCACCCTCTCGCAGGTGCGTTGCTCTTTTATGATTAATATTATTAGTTTTTCCTCTTTTTTGTTTTTTTTTTCATAGATTTTGTAATCTTTTGCCTGGTGAACGCATGCAGGCCATCAAGGGCTTTGAGTTCCAGGAGAAGCAGATTGCGTTCGTGGCCAAAGAGGTCCGCTGATTCTCCTTTCCTTTCGCCTCGTTTGTGTTGCTCCTCTTGAACTCACCACACTTTATCTGTTTGTTATTTCTTTATTTATTATTTTTATTATTTTTACTTTATTTCGTGTTTCCCCAAAAAAAAAAGATGCTTCAAGGGATCCGTTATCTTCACCAGAACTCATTGATCCACAGAGACTTGAAAGTGCGATTCATCCCACTTGATCCCATTTCGAAGTCCCATGCGAAGACGATTTCTAATGATCATTATTTTTCGCGTGGCGCCTCGTTGTTTCCGTCCTGCAGAGCGCGAACATCATGATGACTACGCAGGGAGATGTCAAACTCAGTGCGCATTTCTCTTCTGCTCTCTATCCTAGCTGTGCTCTTTCTGCTTCTATCCGAGGAGCAGATGATCAAGACAGAATGAGCCTGACGACGTGCTCGTTATTGCGATGGTTGTTGTGTGCAGTCGATTTCGGGTTGTGCCTCGACTACGCGGCGCAGACAGAGAAGCGGTGCCACATGGTGGGCAGCCCCTTCTGGATGCCGCCCGAGATGATCAAGAGACTGCCCTACAGCTATCCTGTCGATATCTGGTCCTTTGCCATCTGCCTTCTCGAGCTGGCCAACGGACAACCGCCACACAGAAAGTCTTCGCTCAAGGTCTCGTTCTTCTTGGTGTTCTTTATTTCCTTCCTTTTTGCGATCCCAACGCCGTATCTCATCAATGCCATCTTGTTTATTCTCGTTCGTGTTGTTACGTTTCGTTGTTGCTATGCGTGGCCGCATTTGCACATGAAGGCAATGTTCACGGCGGGGACGCTAGGCTACCCGGAGCCGTTCAAGAACTCTGCGCAATGGACGCGAGAGTTCAAGGAATTTATGACCCTGTGCCTCCAGCTGGACCCCGCGCAACGCGCCACTGCCGAAGAGCTTCTTCAGGTGTGTGTCTTCTCCTTCACCCCTCAAAGCCTTGAGCAGCCTCTTCCGAACACACCACCTGGTGGCAACATGGGAGCTGCGCTTTTGCCTTGGCTGCTTTGCAACTGACAGCTGTGGTTTGGTTCACATCCCAGCACCCATTTTTGGCCAAAGCCGATACGAGGAAGGGCATGAAGAAGATTTTGTCACATATCTTCTTGCAGAACACCATGGAGATGATGAACCTGGGCGGCATCTGAGAGCTCCCCGCGCACACACTCGGCTCCACTGTATGGTGCTGTTGCAACCTACTCCTCGCCTCCCCATTCTCCAGCCGCTGGCCTTTCATCTCAAGACGGGGCTACACTCTTCTCTCTCTCTCTCTCTTTCTCTTTCACTTCCTCTTTCAAGTGGCGTCGTATAGATTATACCCAGATTCTTACCGCAAGTCTTCTTCCATACCTGCTCTCTCTCTCTCTCTTTTAACCACAAAAATAGTGTACCACTACGTCGTGTGTTATTCCATCTTGTATTCTTGTATTCTTGTATTCTGCTGCCTGGTCCGGCTGGCGCGTAAAAATAGCAATAAACAAGGTTTATGTGCAGATGGCGGGTTTGCCTAATGAAGGAGTCCAATGAATAGAACTCGCCTACATGAGTTAACCAAAACGCTAAAAGGTTGTTCTTCGGCAAGAGAGGATAACCTTCATCTCTGAGGTTTATGTCTACTCTTTGCCCAAGATTTCCCGATGTCGGCAGAAAAATCGACGTTCTTGGCGCAGGAAGGAGTTCCTGTGGCTCCGTTGCGATGGCGACGTCGGGTCAAGAATGCATTCCGCTGGTGAAGTGGGAGTGCGCGCAAGGTGATGCCGGTCGAGGAGAAAGGAACCGCCTTGTCTGGACATTTCAATGTTCAGGAGGTGACTGCTCTGAGAAGGTAGGCGCTTAGGTTGCACGTTGCAGCAAAACCTAAATGCTGCAAGTTCGCGGTCTGTCTCGGCAACGATCCCGGAGCAGCGGATCTTACGTATCCATCCCAACGTTCACCTCAGAGCACAATTGGTGGAATCTTTGTGGGCGAGGAAGTCACATGGACCGAGGGTGAAGAACGACGCCCTCTATAAGAAGCTTCGCTTTTCGCTAGTGTTGGTCATTGTCGCTTTCGCTCTTCACCACACAAAGCTCCTCCCAAGCCTCCTCTTTCCCTAGAGCCACATCGTCGCTTTGCCTTTCTCCACAACAAAGTGAGACACTCACCCAGAACTTACACCACCTTGCCCACTTTTCCAAACTCAACTGGTCCATCTCCAAGAAGCCAATCTTTCACCTGGACTTTTGTCCTCCCTCGACCAACTCCATCCACCACAACCTCCCAGTCGACAAACCTTTCCTTGGCCTTTGGACGCTCCTTTTCGCTTCAGCTCTCTCCCTTGTGTGGGACTCTCATCCCCTTCATCTCATAGCCTCCTTTTCTCAAGATGGCCGTCCAGCTCCCGCCACTCAGCTTCCCGCCCCTCACGCCCTTCATTGGCAGCTCCCTTAGCTTCGGTCCCCAACATCACTACTCAGCTTATGGCCAGCCTCACTTCCCACTCCAGTCCTTCTTGCCCAGCCAGCACTTCCAGATGACGAACGTCGGATCGACGCCTCGTCCTCAGCAGCAGCCACTGCTGCCCGCCCTCCACATGGTGCTCCCCGTCCCGCCGAGCCACTATCATCAGCCCTGCCAAGTTGAGCGCTTCGCCATGCCCGCACCTGCGCCTGCTCGAGCGATGGTCTATGGCTCGCATTCGATGCCCACCTCGCCTGTTTGCTCCCCGCCGCCGTCTCCCTCCTCGGAGGAGAGGCGCATGAAGAGGAAGCGCGCCATGTCCGTTCCGCCGACCGGCTCCCAGCAGAGCCTCATGGCCAGGGCTTCCTCCAGCTCGACATCCCGTGGCTCTTCTTCATCCCCCTCGGCCGACGTCCAGTCCGAAGTCACCTTCGAGAACGGCTCGCAGGTGGCCAAGTGGAAGCTGAACGGACCGCGCTACAAGCGGTGCAAGGTCACCGTACGTTCACCCCGCCTCAACTGGACTGAACCTTGCCCGCCACATGCTAAACCAGATTTCTTCCACATTGACAGGGTGCCAACGGCGATGCCGAGTGGAAGCGCTGCCAGCATTGCAACACGGATTCCACGCCAGAGTGGCGCACGGGCCCGCTGGGCAAGGGCACCCTATGCAATGCGTGTGGCCTGCGGTACCGCAGCAAGCAGCGAGAGCAGAGCGCGCGAGGCCAGGGTGGCAACGTCCCGGTGAGCCTGCTGCTCAACCCGACCACGAGCAGGAAGGGCCGCACCAACATTAGTAACCCTCTCGTGTGGGAGACGAAGCTGTCGTCCTTCCCTGTCAAGGCCGAGTCCCCACAGCAACCGCACGCTTGCTAGCAGAGCAGCTCTGTAATAACAGTTACCTCGCAACTATGCCTTTTTAAGCGCAAGTTTGCCATTGGTATATTCTAGCTCGATTAAATTTACAGTTTTAAGGTGATTGCTAAAACAGAAACTGAGTTGGGAGCACATGAACGCCTAAGTTACTGGCGAGGGTAAACTGGGCTGTAGACAGGTTTAGCAACCTCCCTGACAAAACCTGCTCGTTGAACCAGACGAACGTCCGCGGCAAGAGACAGTGCCGTGGAGAGCGGCCATTGCGCATTGCATGTGAGCAAACCTCAAGACAATCTCACGACACCGAAAAAACGGCAACATCCAGGAGCTGTTGAGGTAGGGCCAGTAGATGAAAAGCAGCACGAGCACGAGCGCTGACGCCTGGCATCACCGACGTGGCTGTTTTTGAAAATTGTTGTTCATTATTATCACATTTTTTCGTGGCCGGAAATATCTGACCAACGAAAAGCCCGTTGGCCGGTTATTAGGGGCGAGAGGAACTTCTTTCTTCCTTCTTCCTCTTCGCCTCACCCCCATCACCATCGTACGTGGACCCTCCTGCCCGCTACTCCGCCAAGGAGACATGTCCTTCCTCTGTGGCCGATCTCGTGTCATAAGAGAGAACTAGAAGAGGGAAAGTACAACTTGTGGTTGTTACTCACCCCTCTTCCCCCCTACCCTTTTTGCCCTCTCTCTTTGCTGCGCATTCTCGTAGACTCTTCAAAATGGTGCGCATCAGTGTTTTGAACGACTGCCTCAAGAGCATCTGCAACGCCGAGAAGAGGGGCAAGCGCCAGGTCCTCATCAGGCCTAGCTCGAAGGTCATCGTCAAGTTCCTTCAGGTCATGCTTAAGCACGGTACGTGAAGTGCTCGAATCTGCTCAGTTGAAGTCCGTCGGGCTCATTCTTTTTCAAAAACTTAGGCTACATTGGTGAGTTCGAGATCATCGATGACCACCGCAGCGGCAAGATCGTTGTTGACCTCATTGGTCGCATCAACAAGTGCGGCGTCATCAGCCCGCGCTTCGACATTAAGCTCAAGCACATTGAGCAGTGGATCACCGATCTCCTTCCGTCGCGTCAGTTCGGTTTCATTGTGCTCACCACCTCGTCGGGCATCATGGATCACGAGGAGGCCAGGCGCAAGGGTACTGGTGGTAAGGTGCTTGGCTACTTCTACTAGATTCTTCCGAGTAGAACATTTCGTTTCGGCTCCCTGCAGTCGTAACACGTTGCACACCGTCATAAAATTAAAAAAACAAAACACTGATGTGTACATAGAAGTCATTCCGCACACTATTCTCTGCCATCTTGGAAGGCGTTGTTGTGCCTTGGTAGAAACCAGGCGCACGTGCTACTGTCGCTGCACGCGAAAAAAAATTGATGGTCTATTACACAGTTTATTGCTGGAGCGGAAGGACTTCGTCAGCGCTCTTCTGAAAGAGTCGACCTCAGCAATAAGTGAGCGTGAAGACGCCGCCGGTGCCCACGGCGTGAATTTTGGTCGTGTCAGCTGGGAAGTGCATGGCGTCTGAAGCAAGGGCCAGCAGCACAGAGGACGTGAGTGCTCTGCAAGGCCCACCAGATATCTGGAGGTCATGTCACATACCAGGGCAGCCGCTGTACCAGCACGAAGGAGAGAAGCCACCGTAGGGAGCCTGAATGCTCATGCCAATGTCGTAGCCGACAATCACAGAGATGTCGTACCAGTCCTTGCCGCCAGCGTTGAAACTGAACTCGGCCAGCGTCCGGCCGTTCCAGCCGTCCTTGAAGTTACCAGCACCACCAAGGGAAACCATGCAGCTCTGTCCGCGGCCAAGGTTGCAAGCGACACGCGAAGCTGAAGCAAGAAACATGTAAGTTGTGCCCGCCAAATGAAGATGGCAGCCAAAAGAAGGGGAGGGAAGCAAGCGTACGTTGGCCATTGGCGGTCCAGATGGCTTGCACGTCACCACCACAGTTGTTGCGCAGAATCACTTGAGAGGCGAAGCAGTTCTGGATGCAGAAGAGGACAATGGCGAAGGCCAGCAGAAAGGAAAGCATGTTTGTGGTGTGGAGGCGACGGGTGTGTTTGTGCTGAGCAAGATGCTGCGCCTCCCTTTAACTCTCCTCTGGGTCCCAGGCGTGGTTGGTCCACGAATAGAGACGTCTCCACTGGGGAAAAGGAGGGTGTAAATTCAATTTATCCGTCCTATCAAGGTCCGCCACTGGTTGCAAGGTCCCTGCTTCGCAGGTGGCGGAAGCTCGTCCACAAGGCCACAAGGCCACGCGTTCTTCACCTGTTGGCCCGTCCAGATTGGAAGAGTGCACGAACAACAAGGTCCTATCTTTCCCAGTTGCGTACACAATACACCCACACAGCTCGTCACTCTTCTTGATCCATCTCTTTGAAAAGCACTTGGTCCAACGTTCCCAGTTCCTCCATGTACTGTACCTCATCATAGCCCTGGTGATAACATAAAATACGTCAATAACAAAATACAGCGGCAAAAATAAATAAATAAAATTGAATAATAAAATAAAATAAATAGTTAGCGGCACATCCTACCCCGACGAAGCGGTCATCTACGAAGAGCTGGGGAAGCGAGGTCTTGCCACTCTTGGCTTGCATCTCGGCCTTACGCATTTGATCGAGGAACACGTCGAAATCATCGAACTCAAGCTGCTTCGATTCAAGTAGGAGTCGCAAGGCCTGCTGGTCCTTTTTCACCTTTATCTGGGACGTGGCCGAACTGTAGTACAGCTCAATCTTGGCCTGCTGCAGCTGCGGCTCTTCCCCACTCATCTCGTCTCGTCAAGAAAACTTCCCCTTTTCCCGCCTTTTCCACTACACCAAGAACGTTGGCGCAGAACAACGCGAATCTGTGTACAAGCATGAAGAAGAAGAAGATAGTCACCCAGAGGGACTGGATAGAAAGAGGCGCCTTGGGCTTTACTCCTCAGCGGGATGGGAAGCCTTGAGTTGCAGCAGCTCGTCCTGGAGCTTGCGCACTTGCTGCTCCAGTCCTTCGGCCTTCTCCCGCCACTTACGCGCCTGTTCGATGGTATAAGTTGAGGAAGAGAAGAGGGAAGCTACTGTCGTCAGAGAGCAGGCGAACCTCTTCCTTGGCGCCTGTGTCACGAGGCAGAGAGACCTGGATAAGGTCCTTCAAGCTTTGCAGCTCATAGAAGTCAGCTGCACACAAGCGCGATCAAGACAAGGACACATGAGACCAGGAGCGAAGGAAAAGAAAGAGAGGGGGGGGGGACAGAAAGGTCATGAACGCACCTTCGACGAGGAGCTCGTTACAGAGAACCATGTCCGCAGGGATGTTGAGCACGCCACTCCTCAGGAAGTTGAGGATGTGTCGGAAGTGCGTGCCGTCCCTGCACCGATTTGTTCGTTTGCTTGCTGAGTTCTTAAACAGAGAAGATGCGGGAACGAGACGTCTTGTACCTGTCAATGAAGATGGCGCCATCTATGGTGGCGATGGGCTTTTCCACGAGCTTGTAGAGCCTGGAGCCCCTCTCTGTGCTCAGAGTCTCCAGGGTCGTGACGTGCATAACGCCACCCACACAGAGCCGCACAACCTTTGCTTGGGTGTTGCTGCTCCCACTGGACCCACCACTCGAAAGAAGCTCGTGCAAACGCTCCATGCGTGCAACAACGGCTGAAATGGCTGGTTGATGATTTCTCTCTGACGGGTAGAAGGGCTCACGGTAGTGGAGCAGAGGTAGATTTATAGAATCTCGTGCACGAGGAGAAACAGGAGGCGAATGAAGAACAGACTCGACGGCTTGCACGTACAATTCTGACAGCACGCTCATGCACGCAGCAGCTGCCCGTGTGATTCACACAGAGGCCGCTTCGCAAACGAATCTTTGTATTTCCGCGAACGACAGCCCTAGAGGTGGCGGCTGACGTCATAAAAACAACAATTAAAATACAACTTGCTACACCGCCGCGTTGTTGTCGCGGTCGCCCACCATGAGGTCGAGCTGGGTGATGACCTCCTCCATGGTGGGCCGCTTGGAGGCCTCGGCGTGCCAGCATTTCTTCATGAGCTTCTTGAACGCGGGCGGGCAGTCAGCCGGCACGGCTGGTCGGCGGCCCTCGAGCACGTCGAGCGACACGCCCATGAAGTTGCGCCCGGCGTAGGGCTGCTTGCGTGTGAGCACCTCCCACATGATGATGCCAAAGGAGAACACGTCGGCGCTCTCGGAGTACTTCTCACCGCGGATGACCTCTGGCGCGGTCCAGCAGGGCGTGCCGCAGCGGGTCATGGTGGCGTTCTCCTCCTTGATCCGCGCAAAGCCAAAGTCGGCCACCTTGACGTTGAAGTTCTCGTCGACGAGCAGGTTCGAGGGCTTGAGGTCCCGGTGCACGATCACCGGCTCCAGCGAGTGGAGGTAGTTGATACCGAGCGCCGCGCTGCGGAGCATGCCGGCCTTCTGGCGCCACGCGAGCTTGACGCTGCTGTCGTCCAACAGGCCGCGCAGGGACCCGTTCTTGACAAACTCGGTCACGATGCACAGGTTGGGCCGCTTGACGCACGCGCCGATGAAGAGGACGATGTTGGGGTGGTGCAGCTCCGAGAGGAAGGCCATCTCGGCGCGGAACTCGAGCATCCGACGCTCGTCGAGCTTCTGCTTGATGAACCGCTTCACGGCCACCTCGACACCCTTCCACTTGCCGCGGAAGACGACGCCGTAGGAGCCCATCCCGACCTGCTTGCCCAGCGCGATCTCGTTGTAGTCGATGACCCACCGGCACAGGTTGGCCGATGTAAGGAAGTTGTCCTCCTTGAACAGCATGCCCTCTCCCACGGCCGTCTGCACCTCGTCGTCGTCGTCGGCGCTGCCGCCGCTCTTGGGATGGTCGCCCTTGCCCTTGCCCTTGCGCTTGGGAGGCTCGCCTTCAGCGTCGCCATCGTCGTCGCCGCTGTGCTTGGAGCCGGTGTCGGTGGAATCGCCGCGGCTCGGCTCGTCGCTGTCAACGCCGCGCGTGATGCCGCCAAAGAAGCGGCCCTCGAGCCCGCTGGGCTTGAGCTCGTAGAGGCGGGCTGTGCCCGCCGGGGCGTCGGGCATGTCGAAGCGGCCCAGGCCGACCAAGCGCTGCTGGGCCTTTTCCCGTGCGAGCTCCGTGTCCTTGAGCTTGGCGTAGGCCGTATGCGACAGCAAAATCTGGCCGCCGTGGGCCATGGCCGTGATGCGCGCGGCCGTGTTGACGGGCGGGCCGCTATACTCGACGCGGCGCGTCATCGGGTCGCGCCGCGTGCGGGCCTCGCCCGTGTGAACGCCCATGCGCACGCGGAGGCCCCGGTAGAGGACGAGGTCCTCCTGGTCGTTCCACTCCTCGGCCGCGCCCGGGTGCTGGAGCAGGGCCTCGGGCCACTCGAGCTCGACCAGCGCCTTCTGGGCCTCCATGCACCACTGCACGGCGTCGATCGTGTGTTGGAAGGCCAGACAGAAGGAGCCCTCGCCGCTGTTGCGCTCGCGGGCGAAGACCACCTCGTAGCCGCGGTGACGCTTGAGCAGGCCGCGGAGGGCCTGGTTGTGCAGCATCGTGGCGTCTCGCATGGCCGCGGCGCTGAACTCCCACAGGGAAGCGGCGCGCGTGATGTCCGAGAACACGATTGTGACGTCGCCCTCGGGCGGCCGCACGCTGCCGGCCGCGGCGCCTGTCGGGGCGTCGACCGAGGCCTTGCCCGATGACGCCGATGAGGACGATGACCGGCCCGAGACCGAGTTGGTGCCCGAGGGCAGCGTCCACGAGGCGTCCAGCTTTGACGACGAGTCGCCGCCACCGGCGCCCGACGACGAGGACGTGGTCGTGGTCTTGCCCACCGACGACATGCCCGTGTCACCGCCAAACGCGCTCAGGCGCGTCATCACCTCCTGCAAGACGATAATGAAGATCACCGTCAGCGCCTCGCCGCGGGTGTGGAATAAGAACTAAACAACAAAAGGGTGGAGGGCTCGAGTACGAGGAACGAGGGCCGGATGGTCGGATCCTGGTGCCAGCAGGTCTGCATCAGCTCGAGGAACGGGCCCGGGATGGTCTCCTCGCCGGGCTCCATCTCGGTGGGCAGATCGGGCCGCGCGCCGTCCCGGATCACCGCCACGGCCACGGCCGCCGGGCTGACGTGTCACAAAGCACACGCGCCACATCAAGGCGTGAGCCACAACAGGTCCAAGCCTGAGGGGCAAGGGAAGGACGGACCTCATGCCAAAGTAGGGCTGCATGCGCGTGGCCAGCTCCCACAGGATGATGCCAAACGAGTAGACGTCGGCCAGCATGTGGTCCACGTGCTCTTCGTTCAAGATCTCCGGCGCCAGCCAGTGGACGGAGCCCTGGACTTCCTTCTCGCCGTTGTTGCCGCGCTTGAGCTCCTCCTTGTACTTGGTGAGCCCAAAGTCCGACACCTGCGTCACGTTGCTGACGTCAGCAAAGACGACAATTGAAAAAACGATGAAAAAGAAGGGGAGGGCGGACCTTGACGTTCCAGCGGTTGTCGAGGAGGAGGTTGAGCGATTTGAGGTCGCGGTGGACGATGCCCGACGAGTGGAGGAAGTGCATGCCCTTGGCCGCTTGGTAGGCCATCTTGTTCCGCAAGACGAACGGGATCGCCGGGATGAGCTCGTTGTGGAGCAGGTCGTAGAGCGAGCCGAGGCTCATGTACTCCATGATGATGCACATCTTGGGCGGCTTGGTGCAGGCCGCCATGAAGAGCACCACGTTCGGGTGTCGCAGGGCGGTCATCACGCGCACCTCCTCCTTGAAGTTGCGCTCGAGCTCGCGCGAGGCCGCGGTGCTGCTCATCATCTTGACGGCCACCTCGGTGCCCTTCCACACCGCCTTGCTCACGATACCTGTCGGCAACAATTAGCCATAAAAACAATTAAATTAAAATAAATGAATAAAGTGATGAAGGAACGTACCATAGCCGCCGGCGCCGAGCTGCTCGCCCAACTCGAGCTCGGTCATGTCGACTTCCCAGTCGTCGTCACGGCGCTGCGTGGCGCGCAGCCACAGCGCGACGGCCACCGCCGCAATGCACACCAGCAGCGCGATGGCGGCCAGCGCCGACGGGATGATCGCGGCGAGGAGGACGCCCGTTGAGGGCCCGTCGCTGCCGCTGCTGGCGCTCGTGACGTCCTGGCAGTGTTCGCCCTCGTAGCCCGCGTCGCACACGCAGGCCTCGTCGGCGCAAGTGCCGTGGCCCGAGCACAGCGTGCTCTCGGTGATGCAGTTGTAGATCGAGCTTGTCGGCAGGCCGCCGCAGGTCGCGCTCGAGAGGAAGTCCAGCAGGCGCCTCTGCACGGGCGCCGAGTGGCCAGCCACGCCGTTGAAGTTCCTGTGATTTATTGATTGATTGATGAGCAGGCGGGTGAGTGTTGGTGAAGCCGAGCTCGGGACTTTGGGGGAAGGGCGGCGTACTTGATGGCGAGGTCTTTGGCGTCGGCGCTGGCCTGCGTCCAGTAGAGCCAGTCGAGGAGGGCGCGGGCCTTGGTGCAGTCCACCATCGTCGAGCGCCGCACCATGAACTGGTGGTACGTCGCGATGGGCCAGCTGTTCGCACCCGGACCTATTTATT
>NAVB01001433.1:0-12835 GCA_002179805.1 Acanthamoeba lenticulata | reverse complement strand
TGCCGAGGTAGGCCTCGCACTGGGCGACCTCATTGCAGTGATGCGGAAATTTGAGGTCAATGCCGCCCGCGTGCACGTCGAGATGAGCGCCAAAGAGTGACCTGCAGGTGTGTTATGAAATATATATATATAAAAAAATATATAAAAACAAATATATAAATAGAATATTTGATAGGACATGATGAGACGGGACGGAGGACCAATGATGATAATGATGGTGAAGTGGAGAGTTGCTTTGGGGGGGGGGAGGAAGAAGGTCAGCGCGGCAGTTATGTTGAGCACGGACGTGCACATGGCCGAGCACTCGATGTGCCAGCCCGGTCGCCCGTGGCCCCAGGGAGAGGCCCATGACGGTTCGCCCGCTTTGGCGGCCTTCCAGAGGGCAAAGTCGCGCGGGTTCCGCTTGTCTCTACTGCTGGGGCTCGCGGTCCCCTCGGCATCCTCCCCTCCGGAGCTCTCTGCTGACGCCCCGGGGGGGGGGGCGAAGAGAAGAATGTGGGATCGTTCAAACGTTGTGGTTGTTGTTGTTGTTGTTGCGGTGTGGATGGGTGTGTGGGTGGGTGCTTGTTGTGAGATTGCGTCCCGCTCCCGAGAGTACCGACCTACGACCAGATCAGCGAGAGCGGGAGGGAGGGCCATCATACCATCGCTGAAAGAGGGCGCCATCTTGAGGCGATGCGATCGACTGAACTGAAGCGTGTCGAAATAGACGCCTGAGGGCGTGGCGTAGGCCAAACCTCGGCCCTCCAGCTCCCGTATGAACTCCACCACCTTTGGGGCCGATGGCCAGCGGCGTGAGGAGGGTCCCATGAGATTGGATAGGGATTGGGGTTGGTGTTTGGGGTTGGTGTTTGGGGCGGGGGACGACAAAGAGAGGGAGGGATTATGTTATGTTGTGTGTGCATGTAGAGAGAGGGGAGGAGGGGGGATCGAGGGATCCTCCACCCACATTGCGACGGTGGGGTGATACCTCGGGCATGTGGTCGCTTACGCGCACCACAGTCGCAGGCGGCTCCACACCAAGCGCGGCCATGTCGTGGAAGAACTCTCGCTCAAACCGTTGGCTCAGCTCCAGGGCAGGCACGCCAGCTTCATTGGCCTGCCAGGTGGAGGTGCGGGTGCCCACAGTATTACAGACACATGCTATTCTGGCCCAGAACAGCGATGGCCGCAGTGGGTCTTAGGAGGAGGAGGAGGGGGGAGGGGGGCTTACCCGCTTGATGATTTTGTCGTCAACGTCGGTGATGTTCAGCACGTGCCATGTGTTCACCCCAAAGTACTCTCGCAAGGTGCGCAGCATGATGTCCACCGTCACGTACGTGCTGACGTTGGTGGTGAGTCAACGCCGCACGCGGAAGAGGAGGAGGAGGAGGGAGGTGCCTTCCCGTACCGAGCGTGGCCCAAGTGAGAGACATCATACACGGTCGGTCCGCACGTGTACCTGATTGACGCAGGAACAGTTGTAAGACGAGTTGGCGGTGTGCCCAGGCGCAGGAAAAAGTGCCTGAAGGGCGGCGGAGTACCAAGAAAGAGTGTCGGTAGGCGAGGTGGTGACCAGAGGTGTCTCGCTGTTGGTGAGGCTGTTCCACAGCCGCACACCAGTGTCCCTTCCCTCCGGGCGCGCCCAAGAGAGGGTTGCTGTAGCGGCCTCTTCTTCCTCCGGGCCGGCTGCAGGGACGGTCAAAGCCCGCCTAAAAAGCGTTTGGTGGGAGCTGGCAGCTGTGCTGCGTTGTGCTGCAGCACGGAGGCAATGTTGATGGGGCACACCAGCAAAAGACAAAGCCCGCTTTACCGCTCGCATGCCGGGGCCAGCAAAAGCACAAACAACAACAAAATGGAAGAAAAAACGAAAAAA
This sequence comes from Acanthamoeba lenticulata, assembly GCA_002179805.1. Classification (NCBI taxonomy): domain Eukaryota; phylum Discosea; order Longamoebia; family Acanthamoebidae; genus Acanthamoeba; species Acanthamoeba lenticulata. The sequence continues at coordinate 10,980 of NAVB01001433.1, read as the reverse complement.
CCACCAAGGACAACAAGAAGAACGGGATGACGGAGCGACAGGTGATGCCCGGTGTAACGCTCACTGACTTCCGCAATACGGCGCCACCAGTGCCCACTACAGTGGCGGGAGACCAGGCCGAGGTGGTGCAGGCACAGATTAAGGAACTACAAAATCAGATCAAACACCTCATCAGATCCAACAGCGAGTTGCAGGAAGCACTGGCTGAGGGCTATGACAAGGACTTTGCTGATGCCATAGAAGGTTCTATCCCATCTTTTTTTCCCTCGAGTGACCCCACAACATGGCTGCACCACACCCTGATGCGGCCTCTCTGTCTGCAACAGAGAACAAGGGCGTCATTCTCAAGCGGGAGATACAGATTAGGGAGCTGCAGGAGCTCTTGCCCAAGCACGCTGTGGACTCACCAGCAGCCACGAGCGACGAGGGTCTCTATATTTGAGCACCCACCCACCTCCCCCCTCATTGGCGACTTGTGCCATTGTGTGCACGTGTGGTGTGGCTCAGGCGTCTGAATGTAAATACCCCAGATCCTCTATGTCTGTACCTCTCTTTTTCTCTCTTTCTCTCTCTCTCTCTCTCGAGGCGTGGCCCTCCCCTTCGTGGGCTGCTGCTGCGAGAGGAGGAGGAGATGGATCGCAGGTTGGGTTGAGTGTTGGAGGGGCTCAATGTGTTTCTCTTTCTCGGGACTATTCGTGGTTGGTTCGCTGGGTCTCCTTCGCGATCTTGCGAACGGCAGCGGCGTCGTAGAGCTCGGGGACGAGGAAGCGCACCCACTCGCCGAGCTTGCCCTCACGCGTGAAGACTTCCTCCCGCTTCCCGTGCTTCACAGCCGCCACGATGATCCGTCCGGCTTCCTACAGAATGAAGAGAGAGAAGAGAAGAGAGAGAAAGAGAGAAAGAAGCCACAGATCAACAAAAGGGAGGCATGAAAGAGGAAGGAGCCTCCACCCGTGAGCCTCACGGCTCCTCTCCCTCCTCTCAGCGACGAGCGCACCTCCACCGGCATGGCCTTGCTGAGATCAAAGGTTGAGGGATTGGAGCCCAGGCGAGTGGCGTTGATGTTGGTCTTGACAAACCCCGGGCATACGAGAGTCACGCCGATCGGATACTTGGGCGAGAGCTCTTGGCGCAGAGTCTCGAAAAAGCCTGCCGTCCTCCCCGCGTGCAGAGATAGATGGGCGTGATGGGGTGGGTGGTGGTGGTGAGGGCGGTGTTGGTTTGTACGAGAGCCCCCCCCCTCCCGGAGACACGCAAGCCGCACGAATCCTTTCGACTTTTCTTCCTGGCTGGGCGAAGATGTGGGTGGGGGGAGGGGCACCGCGCAAGCTCGCGCGAGGATAAGGGAAGGAAAAGGAAGGAGAGAGCCGAACCGTGAAGAGCGAACTTGCTGGCGCAATAGCCGGAACGATGCGGCACGCCTCCCTTGCCGGCAAGCGACGAGACAACAAGGATCTTGGCGTGCGCGGACCTCTTGAGGAAGGGCAGCGCAAAGTGTGTGCAGTCAACACAGCCATAGTAGTTGACTTCCATCAGCCGCCTGAAAAGGGACAGATCCTGGACATCCTGCTCTCCCCCCCCCCGAGAACAAGCAAAAACCGGCTCATCAACCCCTGACCTGCTGGTAGGTCCACAGAGAAAGAGGAGGGCAGCACCTCGAAGGGCACGCCCATTGAGATGCCGGCATTGAGCACAATCATGTCGATGGCCCCACCGAGCTTGTCAGCAGCTTCTTCCATGAGCCTCCTGCAAAGGTGATCCAACAACAACGACGACAACAACAACAACACACAGAGGGTGCATCATTTGAGAAATCAGAAAAAAAGAGAAAGGAGTGAGGGAAGGAGAACATTCGCCAAAGACAAATCACACATGGGCTCGTACTTGCAGTCATCCGTTTTGCTTACGTCCGCGAGCGTGTAGTGCACCAGTGGCGCACCGAGGGATTGGCACTTGTCAGCGACGGCCTCCAACTCGTCCTTACGCCTGGCACACAGGATCAACCTGAAAAAACCAACCACATGAGGACAACAACGCGAGCGTAAGAAACGGTGAAAGCAGCTTCGGCTAGAAAGTGTGGTCTTGAAAAACCTGCTGCCCAGCCTGGCATACTGGTAGGCCAGCTCCTCTCCGATGCCACTCGAGGCCCCTGTGATTACAACACCCTTGCCTGGACGCCCACCAAGGCGCAGCACGTGAGGCCCTGGAAAAGCGCGGGGACGCACGAACAAAGGAGGGTGCACACCTTTGGCATCCCATTGGAGAGGGGGATAAATGCTACGCCACAGCTTGAGCACTGCTGCAGGCAGCGCCAGCCAAAACGAGAAGTTGAGCAGAGAGAGAAGCACCTCACGCAGCATTAGCAAGCTTGGTTTTCAATTTAATAAAACTTTTCTCTTCTCTCCTTGTTTTTTCCCCTCTCGGAGCCGGAAAATGAGCTTTTCTCTCATCGGGCCTTGGGTCCTTCTTCTTTTTCTTCTTGCTTCATTCATCGCCGGAAAATGGATTCCGTTGATGTCTTCCGCCAACTTGGTGGTGGTGTGCGATTTGACAAAAAGAAGTTTGCAGAGGACATTGATTTCTTCAAGGTGCTTTGTCCTCGCAACGCTCCCGCTCGCAACCACTTGTTCTACTCACCTTCCTTCCTGCCTTTCTTGCTGTTTGTGCAGAGTGCCACGGACGTGGTTGTCGGAAGTCCGCGAACGCAGGTGACGCCCGCTTCCAGTTTGGACTTCTTTGGCACACAGAAGAAAAAGAAGGTAGGTCAGCACTGCCTCCTGGCTGGCGTGCCCACAAACCACCACCACCACCACCACAGATCTGCTCATGCACACGAGTGCTGGCAGGAACGCGTTGAGCAACAACAGACCCTTAAGCAAAAGCGAAAGCGAAACGAGCAACCGAGCGGGAAGGCCGGCGACGACGCCGGAGGTCGCAAAAAGCGGAGGCAAAGCGCCTCCTTGGAGGAGCTTGATGCTTCCGACAAAGGCGATGGTCCGCGCGAGGATGTCGATAGCGACGGCGCGCACGAGGACGTCAGCGAGGACGAGGAAAGCGACCAGAAAAGTGAGGAGGAGAAGGAGGAGGAGCATGTCGAGTTGGCTTTGTTCAGCAAGAGCGGAACCAAGGGCAGCTCTGCCGCCACCAGCAAACAGAAGGGCAAAGGCAAGGGTAAGGGCAAGGGCACGCCGCCTGCTCTCTCCAGTGAGCAGCAGCACGAGCGGGAGCGGGTATTTCTTCTTTTTCCCTTTCTCTCTCGTGTTCTCGCCCCCCCCCCCACCACCACCATCCCACACCAAGCGCGCGCGCGACTCTTGCCCCCCCTCCCTCCCTCCCTCCCTCCCTTCTCGTTCCCACCGGCCGCGGGGGGTGTGTCTCCAGTGTCTCCTCACCGGAGAGAGAGAGAGAGAGAGAGAGGAGGCTGCTTCATGCGCACAATGTCGCTCACCCGCGTGGGCATGGGTGGGACACACACACACAAACCACCACCAGGTCAACAGCCTTCGCCACGCACACAAGATCCGCGTCAAGGGCGGTGATGTGCCGGCGCCTATCACGTCCTTTGCCGAGCTCGAGAGTAGCATGCGGGCCTATCTGTTGCGCAACATCGAGGCGGCCGGCTACACAGGCCCCACCCCGATCCAGATGCAGGCCATCCCGATCCTCCTCCACGGACGGGAGCTCATGGCCATCGCTCCCACCGGTGCGCCTTCACCACCTGGCCCACCCACCACCCCCATCCAGGCGTTTTGTGGAGGGAGGCGGGGAAGAAGCAGCAGCAGCAGCAGCAGCAGCAGCAGCACGAGACCACGAGAGCTGATCCAGTTGAATTGGTTGGTGCGCAGGTTCGGGCAAGACGGCGGCGTATGTATTGCCCATCTTGAGCAAGCTCAAGCAGCCGGAGAAGGTGGGCTTCCGCGCCGTGGTGGTGTCGCCCACGCGCGAGTTGGCACAGCAGATCTACCGCGAGATCCGCAAGCTGGCCAAGGGTAAGGAGTTCCGCGTGTGCGTGCTCACCAAGGCCAACGCCACTGAGAACAACTTCTCGAGCTCGACCCGGTTCGACATCTTGGTCACCACGCCTATGCGCCTCGTCCACCTCCTCCGCAATGCCGCCCTCAAGCTCGACAGGTACCTGCTGTGCTGCCCCCCCCCCTCCCCCACAGCACAAAAAACTATGAACCAACAACAAGAACAACAACAACAACAACAAGAGCAAGAACAACACTCATGAATCCGCATGCTGCGATCACGCTGGCGCAGTGTGCAGCATCTCGTCCTTGACGAGGCCGACAAGTTGCTGGACATGGGCTTCATGGAGCAGATGGACGAGATCATCGCGGCCTGCACCAATCAGAGCGTGCAGCGATCGTTGTGGAGCGCCACGATGTCGCCCATCGTCGAGGATCTCGCGCGCACTTTCCTTCGCGACCCCATCCACCTCACCATTGGCGCACGCGATGCGGCCACTACGACCATCAAGCAGCGCCTCGAGTTCGTCGGGCGCGAGGAAGGCAAGCTCCTCATGCTCCGGCAGATGATCACCCAGGTGCGACGCACAGCGACCGTTCATCCTCCTGCCCCCGCGTCATGAACATTCACGAGTCTCACTCGGGCGCGCTCCTTCCCCCCCCCCTCCCCTCCCCGCACCACTCTCTCCCACGAAATCACACCAAATGGCCCACCAACGCCGTTCCTCTTTGTCCTGGCCCCAATCCATGGATTGCTGCGGATGGTGGTCGCGGACGAGCAGGGCATCAAGCCGCCCGTCCTCATCTTCGTGCAGTCGAAGGAGCGCGCCCAGGAGCTGTTCCGCGAGCTGATCTACGAGAGCCTCAAGGTGGATGTCATTCACTCGGAGCGGACACAGGCCCAGGTGCGTCCTCCCCTTCCCCCTCGTGAACGCCTGTCTCCATTTCATGGATGGATGGGACGAGACCCATTGCGGGGAGGGCCGGGGGGCACCGCACCACTCACTTGCGGCCGTGCTGCTGCTGCTGCTGCTGCTGCATGAACGCCACCACAGAGAGACGCCATTATCAAGAACTTCAGATCCGGGGCCATTTGGTTCTTGATCTGCACGGATCTCATGGCTCGAGGTATCGACTTCCGAGGCGTGGCCAGCGTCATCAACTACGACTTCCCGCAAACCACGCAGGAGTACATTCACCGAATCGGTACATATCTTCCCCATTCCCATCAACCCGAGTCGTGGGTCGATGCATGCCGTGATTTAAGAGAAGATAGAGAAAAATCCTCTCCATGAACCATCTCACCCTTGGGGGGGGGGGGCGTCACCATGACAGGTCGTACGGGCCGTGCCGGAAGGTCGGGCGAGTCGATTACATTCTTCACGGAAGAAGACGTGGTCATGATCCGCTCGATTGCTAACATCATGAAGAACTCTGGGTGTGATGTACCTGATTGGATCCTCAACATCGAGAAGGCGCCGTACGTATACCGCCATCCCCACACGTGTGGGGACCGCTGCTCTTCTGGTTTCTTTTGAGAGCTCTTGCTGGTCCTCACTGCTGGTGTCTGCCTGCGGCATTGCTCTCTGCAGGAGGTCGAAGCGGAAGGAGATTGCCAGACGGCCCATCGAACGTAAGCATATCGAAACGGTCTCTTCATACGACCTCAAGCAGGGCAGGAAGCTCCGCAAGGAAAAGATCAAGAAGGTCAAGCGGCTCCGCCAGGCTTCTGCTGCCGCACAGGCTGAGTGAAACGACCCGCAAGCAGCAAAATAAAAAGAATAATAAATTGACGGTATGTGCGGCATGCGCAAGTAGCCGTTACTTTCCGCTGCGCGCCAAAACACCACCCCACAGTTGGTGCGTTGGTGTTGAGTTGTTAGATTTGTTTCAACCCCCTTTTGTCGCGCCGGCAGCACCTTCGAAGGCCATCCTCTTGAAAGAAGTCTCACTAATGGATTATAATCACTCCTCGCTCAGCGATGGGAACTACCACAGCTTTGATGATCAACGTAAGCGGAAGCGCGGTATCGATCCACGGGTACATGTTGCTGTGTCGTCGCCTCTGTGGGTGGTTGATTAACACAACAATCGCAGACTATTAGATCTAGCCTGGATGTTTACGCTACCGCGTCTGTGAAGCCGTTGAAGGCGTTAACTCAACCAAAGGAGTTCAATTTTGCAACGGCTCTGCGTGCCCGTCCGACCAGGTAGCTGCTTGACCCTTTACCCTCTCCCACAGGCCTAATCTCATCGCCCATCGGACAACCAGATTCTTGTCCCCGGAAGAGCGAGAACAGCAAGAATTGGAGAGTAGGATGCAGTTCACGGCCAGGCCTCTCCCCGTCAACGTGCGCGACGGCTCATCGACCACAACCCTTGTTTCCACCAAACGCGCCCCCACAGAACCACAGGTTCGTTGGCCCACGCACTCACCACCATCTGGGTATTGGGGAAGGAGGAGGTGTCGCACGCTCTAAACCGCGTCCTTGCCGGCAAGCGCAGTCGCCTATGCTTCATACGACCGCGCGGTTGGGCAAGAAAAGGCGGATTTGCCCGGCGGACGAGGAGAGCAACAAACCACTAGTCACGGGCGCAAGTGCCCAGCTTCCCGCCGAAGAGGGATACAAGAAGCGGCGTCGTCATCCACCGCGACCATTCCAGCTAATGACCGAACAGCGGGGAAAGCAAAGCCAAGAGAGCCTTGAGCGCGCCCGCGAGGACGAGCGACGCCGAGAAGAAGCGCTGCGCCAGTTCCGTGCCCGACCGTTGCCTGAGACGAAAGCCTTTCAGCCATTACCCTCCAAAGTGTCGTGCACCAAGCCCAAGCCCTATCCCCTGCACACGGATCAGCGCGGCCAGCTCAAGCAAGAAGAGCTTGCGCGTCGTCTGGAGGAGGAGCGTCGGCGAGAGGAGGAGCTGCGACGATTCAATGCGCGGCCTCTGCCCTGCTTGGAGCCCTTCCTGCCTCAACCTGCGGCCGCCCCGCTGACTGAGCCCCAGCCCTTCCCGCTTCGCACTGAAGAGCGCGGCGCGGAGAAGGTGACCCTCCTTCAGCTCTCATTGGCCCAGGTCGCCGAACAAGACAAGGAGAATCGCCATTTCAAGGCTCTGCCTCTCCCTACGAGCGCGCCGTTCAAGCCCCTGCCATCTACACGACCCTTGACCGAGCTCCAGGAGTTCAACCTTCAGTCGGATTCGCGGGCCGCACAGCGAGCTGCCTTCGATGAAAAGCTGCGCGCCAAGGAAGCGGCCGAGGCGGAGGCCAAGCGATTGGCACAGCTGGCGCGCGAGCGTGAGGAACAGAAGGAAGTGCGACGGCTACGGAGGCAACTCGTCCACAAGCCGCGACCAATTCCTCTCTCGATCTACCATCCCATGCAGGCCCTCCCGTCTGGCAAGGCTCTCACCGAGCCAGCCTCGCCCTGTCTCCACACCAAGCGGCGTCGGCTTGGAGACCGCGCTTAGCCGTCCGCGCCTTCCTGATCAGCTCCTCCCCCGAGCGTACACCGCCGTGGTGGCGTCGTGTGTTCTCGTCGGTGACTGGAAATTCCCATGTTGAAGTAGAAAAAGCCGCAGAAACTGAATAAACCTAGAAAAATTATTAAGATCTAGTCGCCTTCGGCAACCCCCCTTGCCATTTCTTGTTACGCTTTTCCTCATCCTCTCGCATCACCTCCTCCTCATCCCTCGAGCTTCTTCCAATAAGAAAAAGATGGAGGCACCCACCGACGCGTCCAGAATGGACGTCGTGACAGACAATCCTACGCCTGCACCCCAGCAGCAGACTAATTTCAAGGACAATGTGCAGCGGTGCTTTTTCCCTCCCACCCCGTTGTGTTCCATCAAACTGTGCCCACGTGGCAGGTGGCTCACTGTGTCTTGTCACCTGCAGATACTTCATGCAGCTGACGGCAGGTTGTGGCAATTCGACCTGCAAGAATGCTCACTGCGCTTCAGGTTTGGGTCGTCCTCTTGTGGAAGCTTTTTGCCCATGGCCTCTGTTGTTCAGATCTGATCTGTTGTTTTGTATGGCCAGCTGTGGGGCCAATGAATCCCAACCAAGCTGCTGCACTGGCGCTTAAACTGGCCTTCAGCAGCGAGCATTTGTGCCCTCCTCCGCTCAAGACTCCACACCTCAGCATCCACAAGATGCGAGAGCTCGTGGACAGCGCCAAGCGCACCAGTGACTACACACCCATCATCCGCACCATGGGTCTGATCTTTTCCGAGCCAGAGTACTTGAACTCGAGTTTTTTGAAGGTGCCTTTCCCTCTTGTGCGCACAGCAGCGGCCTGGCGTAGGCAGCCCAGTGCCGGTGTTACACTGAGAGAGAGAGAGAGAGAGAAAGAGAGAACGAATGTGCCCACCGCATCTCTTCTTGTTATCTGATGATGACGTGTGTGTGTGTTCCTCTCCCTCTTTCTCCGTGTTGTTGTTGTTGTTGTTTTGTGTGTTTGGGTGATTGGGGTGGATGAGGGCAGACGGGGGACTGTGCCGTTGCCGCCACGCCGGAAAGCTCAGGCACCCCATCTCCCCATCTTCTTGTCGGTGATACGCCTCATGAGTGGCTCCCGTTTGGTGGTTGCGGCGGGTTACCACAGCCAGCTCACTGATGGCGACATAAACCCCCATACGGGGGTTTCTATCAATGCATGTGTTTGCGTGCGTGTGCTGGTGTGTGTATGTCTATCACGTGCGCGCGCCAACAGGGCTCGACGAAAATGCGGTAGCTGAATTTTTCGCGGAAGTTGAACTCATGGTATCCTCCTCCCCGCCCCCCTCCAGCTGGACTCCTTCCTCATGCCGATATGGATCCTGTGCGTGGCTGGCTCATTTGTGGATGTGCCCTCTGCCCCCCTCCCCCGGGGCATGCGCAGCCCGGTAACGTGCGTAACGTGCTGGCCAGCGCATTCGAGCGACTCGTGACCAGCCTCAAAGTGGCCGCGCCGCGTCTTTCTCAGCCGGAAAACCTTCGGCAAGTGGTGGTCCTGCTGCAGGTGAGTCCCTCCACGCGCCCAGTTGACTCTCTTTTTTTTCCCCCTTTTTCTCTTTGGTATCTTTATTCTTCCCCTAAGTGGCGCTGGCGGCACGTCCTTTTTGGTGCGTGTGTGTGCGTGTGCGTGGCGCAGAGCCCGATGCTGTTGGATTTGGAGTACCACAAGACCATCCTGGGGCCTCTTATCCGGGCGATCTCGTTGTTGCCGGAGCCCTCCAAAGAGGTGCTCGTGAGCTGGTGGTCCCAGATGAGTGCCGATCGCATGCGCACCTTCCTGGGCATCGTGCAGCAGTACATCACCCTCCGTATTTTGGCGGCGCCCCACCTCTTTTCCCTCCACAACGACGACTACATTCCAGCAGCAGTCCGCATCCTGCAGCTCCTCTACACCGCCAACGAGCGACTTCCCAACAAAGACCAACTCAACTACCCCGAGTTCTACAACGACGCCATCAATGAGAGCATCGACCTCAAGGTCCGTCCCTCCTTTCTCCCTCCCTCCCTCCTCATCCTCCTCATCCTCCTCATCCTCCTCACCGGTGCCTCGGTTGGCGCGCCCGGCAGGCAGGCCACTAACGACCCCCCCCCTTCTCCCTCTTTTGTTCTTTTCTTCTTCTTTTCGGAGCGCAGGAGGACTTTATGCGGTGGATCGACGGCATGGGCCAGTTCTCCTTCTGCAACTACTCGTTCGTGTTTGACGCGGGGACCAAGAGCAAGATCCTGCAGTACGAGTCCATCGTCGAGCAGCACCACCGGCGCCAGGAGGCCCTCCGCCGCACCATCTTTACTGGCATGGTCAGCGCTCCAGCTCTCATCTTCAAGATTCGACGGGAGCACCTCATCCAAGACACCCTCTCCGCCGTTCGAACCCCCCTTCAGCTGGAACCCTTTTTTTATTTTATTTTTATTTATGTAATGTTTTTTCCACGTCAATAACGTCAATTTTTTTTTTGTTGGTGTGTCCGCTCCAGATTCAGCGCCACGACCCCGCCGACCTGAAAAAGGAGCTCCGAGTGCACTTTGTGGGCGAGGAGGCCATCGATGAGGGCGGTGTCCAAAAAGAGCTTTTTCAGGTGCGTCTTCTCCCCCTCTTCCCCAACACACACACACACACATACGCACGCAACATCAACATCACACCAAAGGGTGATCTATTCATACTCCTGCTGCTGCTGCTGCTTCTGTTGTTAATGTGGCGTGGGCGTGGCCAACAGTTGATCCTGCGGCAAATATTGGACGCCAAGTACGGCATGTTCACCTACAGCGAGGAGGCCCGCACCTCCTGGTTCAACCCCGTCTCCACCGATTTCGACGAGTTCAAGCTCATCGGCATTGTGAGGGCTCCCTTCCCCCATTCTCTCTCTCTCTCTCTTTTCTCCCCTCCCCCCCCGGGTGTGTGTGCGTGTGTGATGTTGCGTACTCACTTGCTTGCAACACGTGCGGATCGGTTGGGGGGGGGATGGGCAGATCCTGGGGCTGGCCATCTACAACGGGATCATCCTGGATCTCCACTTCCCGTTCGTTGTGTACAAGAAGCTTGTGGGGCTGGAGCCCACCCTCGACGACCTCAAGGACCTCAACCCCGTACAGCCCCCAAATGCCTCCCTCCTCCTTTTCGTCTCACTCTCTCTCTCTCCCCGCCATCCTCTCTTTGAACAACCATGAAGAAGAAGAAGAAGAAGAAGTGGAAGGAAGAAGGAGGAAAGAATTAACCGCAGCGGTGGCGGTGTCTCTCTCTCTCTCTCTCTCTGTCGTAGGGCTTGGCGCAGGGATTGAAGAAACTGCTGGAGTTTGAGGGCGACGTGGAGAACACATTCATGCAGAACTTCCAGATCTCGTACGAGGCCTATGGCGTCATGCAGACCCACGACCTCAAGGAGGGAGGCGCCGACATCGCCCTCACCAACAGCAACAGACAAGGTAGGGGCTCGCTCCCCCTCCAAAGAATTCCTGTTCCCAAAATCGTTCTATCTTCAATTATTGGTGGTGGAGGGAAGGGAAAGGGGTTTG
>NAVB01001432.1:0-18450 GCA_002179805.1 Acanthamoeba lenticulata | reverse complement strand
AAATTAAATAAGAACTTCATGCAATATTCCTATTTCTGTGGTCGCATCAATGTTATTATCATGATAGACTTCACATGCTGGTGGCCAGTTTGTCGGCCAATTCCGCAAGAAGAAGGCGCGCCCCTTGACCAACTCGGAGGTGAAGGCTCACAATATCGGAACTATCCCACAGCTTCTGCGGTGCGAAGACGCTGTAGTGGCAGTTGGTGTGCAGAGCCGATGAAAGCCACACGAGGGACTTGCCTAAATTGCCCCTGTCTAGAGTTGGCTTGATTGCCTCATTGACCGCGGATCCATTGGAATGCATGAGCCGCTCCAGCACGGTGCCCATCAAGGGCTCCGCCAGGCGCTGCTCTGTGAGGCGCCTGATTCGCGGTCGGGGGAAGTAAACCCCACCTTCGCTTTCTATCCTCGCCCGGTGGCGGGCGATGAACGTCTTGGCGTCAAGACGCCGGAAAGGAGGGCTGGACTCGAACAACTGCATGAACTCGTCCGTATCGATCACAAAGGCGTAATCCAAGTCGGCTTGCCAGCGCACGTGGAGGTCCCACAGCGAGGAGGCCAGCAAGTATTCGTAGCTGGTGCTGGGCGGGACCTGGAGATCAATCAAGGTCACATGCTCGGCCAAGCCCGGGTACAGCTCCAAGCGCGCTCGCACATACGCCAGATCCAGCACGCGTGTTGGAATTCCAATGATGATATGGTCCACCCCCACCACGTCGAGGTGCCACAAAGCCCACAGTTCGTCGTCTTCACTCCACGTGTACTTCTTCGGGCAAACCACACCCACGCGCGTCCGTGACGCGTCAGCGTCGCCACCTCCAGCGCGCACCACCAAGTCCGGTTGGTTGAGCCCATTGCGATGGACGTGCCATGGCGCCGAGGGGTAGCCCCCTGCTGGGCGCCTGACCTGGTGCGGCGCGAGGAGGGGCTTGGCGCTGGGGAAGTGCAACACCTGGGCCAACGGCAGTCTTTGCGTCTCGCCAAAGGCGCGCACCACGAACCATGCGTCGGAGCGAGCACGGCCAGACGCGGGGTCGAGCAGAGCATCAAGTTGAACAGGGTCGAGCAGGAAAGCACACCGAGCCATGAAGTCGTTGTACAGATAACCCGAATTGTAGCGGAAGCGAGTGTTGACCGTCAAGACCGGCAGGCATTCATGCGCGCTGGCCACAACGTCGTCGACGCCTGCCGACGACTGGACCACCAGCTCAACAGAGGGCGCCAGTTTGTGCGCAGGGAACTTCATTTCGTCTTCCAAGGTCATGTCCTTGGCGCCGCCCATGATGTCGCGGTAGCGCTCCACGGAGATAACCATATTGAGCTGGAAGATGCGCAGGCGTGGGTCAGAAGCGAGCGTGGCAAAGGTCATCAGCTCGGGCCGCAGCCAAGGCTGTGGCACCCACTCCGGCTTGTACTGCTCGGAAGGGTATTGCAGAGGGACGACGTTGCGGCTGTCCTGGGAGGCGGAGAGAAGCTGGAAGGAGTGCAAGTCATCTCTCCAGCAGAGCTTGTAGGCAGTGGGTGGTGGTAGGTCACTTGAAGCGGTAGCAACGGTTTCTTCTTGTGAGAGGTCTCCCAACCAAGGCCCCTTGAGCAGGAGGATGCACAACCAGACCCCCAAACACAAGCATACAACTGCTCTGCTTAGTCTCATGATCCTCCACGCCTGGCAGCTCAACCAACGCGTTTCCTTCCTCAGTTCTCTCTTTTTTTGAATCTCGAAGAGTTACGTATCTCCAAACTTTACCAAACTCCGACAAGGAGGTGGAGAGGAATGCAGCTACGGAGAGCATGATGCTTATTCTCCTGATGTTTTTTTGCGGCAATGCCTGTTTTTCTTTCATTGAACCAGGTTATCTGCTAGTGAACAGTTGGCTGTCGTGTACATATCTTCTACCTCAGAGCGCTTAAAAGTCTTCGGTCATCCACGTCTCTTTGTTGTACTGGAATCGCTGGCCGCGAGTGGTCTCTGGCTTGAATAGCTGGTTGTTGTGGACCTCCTTCACTGTTTGCTCGAGCGACCCCTGACGGTCGTACTGAGAGCTGTTGCGTCTGATCGCGGGGGCCCTCTGGTGCAGGCCGCCCTTGGCTCGCCACACCGCGATGGTGATGGCGATGGCAACGATGGCGATGAGAACAATGATCACTGGCACGCCCACGGCCGCCGCAACGATCGCGATGCTGCCAAGGTCTCCATCAGTGGTAACCGATGTGGCTGCTTTGGCGATGGAGATGGTAAAGCTGCTAGCATGCAACGATGGGTGGCAAGCAGGCCCTCCATTACACATCCCCAGAGTCTTCCTGGAGCCAGCGTCGTCCCCAGTGGTGCCGGCTATGCCCACAGTGTATGCTGACGTGGCGTTGGTGCTGCTGGCTTGCCGGCGGGAGCTGCCAGCCTGAGTGAAGCAGATGGGCAGCCAGTACAAGCTGGTCGAGTTGAGCGCCAAGGCCTGCGAGGAGCGTGTGGTCACCCGAGTGAACCCTGCCGTCTCGGCGCCGGCCGTCGTCGGCATGAAGCTGGTGAGGTCGTACTGGGCAAGGATGGCGCTCGTGGAGAATTGGATGATGTAGCCCATGGTACGCGGCGGCGTGATGGCAGCCACAGCGGAGCTGCTGCTGGCCATCACTATACGCACATAGTAGGAGAAGTTGAAGGAGCTGCTGATGCCCATGACCAGATTGCCCACACACCTCGTGTTAGCGCCTAGCTCTGTGCTGGTGATGTTCACAATCACCGCCAGTGGCTGACCGTTGGTGTAGGTGGCGCCTCCGTCCAGCAGCCGATCCGGAACGAACAACCCGATTGCAGGCCCAGACGAGGGCGACGCTCTGGCGGGTGGGCTGCGCGAGGACGACTGCGTGGGTGAAGCACTTGCGCTCAATGCCGTGGTCGGCCTGGTGGAAGCCGTCGTTGAAAGATTGCTCGCAGACGGTGTGGCAATCGGCGTCAAGCTTGGGCTTGGTGTGCGTGTGCGCGTGGCGGAGGGCGATGCGGAGGGAATCGATGGTGTCACGCCGAGCGATGCACCGGGTGTGAGCGTCGCTGTCGCGCTTCCAGTAGTCGTCGCTGTGATGCCGCCGGTCGGCGATGGAGTGGGCGTCACCGAGAAGGAGGAGGAGGAGGCGCCGGTGGGGCTGGCAGTAGTTGATGGTGAGACCGCCGCTGAAACCGACGCCATACTTGCCGACGCCGACCGCGACGTCGTGGGGGTAGACGTGATAGTCGGTGAAGGCGAGAGGGTTGACACAGAGCTGGAGGGCGTTGGCGAGAGAGTGGGCGAGGCAAACGCCGTAGGCGAGGTGACCAAAGTCGACGGAGAGACGGAGGCTGATGTGGAGGGCGACGACGACGAAGTTGATCTCGAGGGTGAAACCGAAGGGGACGTTGAGCTCGAGGTTGTGGTGGTCGGCGTCAGAGAGGGCGATGAGGAGAAGGAAGGGGAAGGAGAAAAAGATGAAGATCGCGTCGGTGAGGCCGACTCAGAGGCAATTGCAGCGGCTGAGGTTGTGGGCGAGGAAGTGGCCGATCTGGTAGGAGAGGGCATCGTTGTGGCTGATGGTGATGGAGTAATGCTCGACGACACCGACAATGAGGGCAATGCGGAGATAGAGGGCGAGCGGGTGGCCTGCGACGATGTGGGTGAGGCAGAGGACGAAACAGAGCTCAGTGGGGAGCTTGACGACGTCGCCGTTGCCGCGCTCGGAGAACTCGAAGATGAAGTGGTGGGCGCTGAGGGAGAAGACGTGATGGAAGCGGACGGTGTGTTGTATGACGGCGATGGGGAGGCAGAGGGAGTTAGCGACGGCAAAGACGATGTGGTGGGCACGGATGTGGACGAGGGTGTGGACGTGGATGTGGACGTGGGTGTGAGCGTGGCCAGTGATGTGGAGGTGGACGTCGGCGTGGCCGTCGCGGTAGTAGTGGCCGATGACGTGGTGGCGGGCGTGTACGTGGGCGTGAGAGTGGTAGAGGGCGTGTCCGATGATGTGGGGGTGGACGTGGACGTGGGGGTAGGGGTAATAGAGGGCGTGACCGACGACGAGGCCGTCGCCGTGGCCGTGGCCCTCGTTGTCGCTGTCGCTGTCGCCGTTGCGGTAGCTGACGTGGACGGAGATGGTGAAGAGAGGGACGCGATCGCTGTTGGCATGAGCGAGGCGGAAGAAGAGGGCGTTGCCAAGAACGAGGGTGACGAGGAAGAGGGCAACTGAGAGCTCGATGGCGTGACCGTGGCTGTCGGTGAAGCAGATGGCGAGAGCGACGTCAAGGGCGAAGTGGAAGGAGTAGGCATGGTCGTTGGCAAGAGAGAGGGCGTAGGCGATGACGTGGGCGACGGCGAGTCGCAGGGAGTGGCAGTGGGTGAGGGCGACGTCGTTGGCGAAGTGGTGGTGGAAGGCGAGAGTGAGGCCGAAGGTGTGGGCGACGGCGATCCCGTAGGCGAGGGACATGACGATGGCGAAGGCGTCGCCATTGACGAAGGGGAGTACGAGAGCGAAGGCGTCGGAGAGGACGAAGGGGACGTCGTGGGTGAGTTGCTTTGAGGCGGCGATGGCGATAGCGACATCGTGGAGGACGGCGTGCTCGACTCTGAAGGCGATGGCGATGTGGACCGGGTCGGGGAAGGTGTGATCGATCTCGATGGCGAGAGCGTCGTCGATGGCGTCGTAGATGGCGAGTTCGACGGCGTGGACGAGGGCGACGGAATGCAGCGCAGGATCCTCATGCGCACATCCCGATTGGTTATCTCGCCAGTGAGGTAGTCAGCCCGCATGTCCAAGTTCAAGATAGAGCCCAGAGTGATGCCACCTCCGCTGTTGCCCTTGTACGCGCACCTGACGTGCGCTCTCTGCTTGAAGAACACTCTCGAGTAGGAGTTGACAAAGACCGGCGCAGGCAGCATGTAGGGCCCCTGAAGATCAGCACCTCGCTTCACCGGCACGTCGACGTTGAAGGTAAGCGCCGGGCCTCCTTGATTCAGCCACATGCCAGCAAGGGGCAGGTTTCCGTCCGCGAGCGTATCCAGATTGAACGCCATCTCGATCCCGCTGATCAACACGCCGGTGCTGATGAGGAGGACCTGGGCGTGGTATATGAACCCGCCATCGTTGTCTATGTCAAGGTTGGTGATCAGAGGCTCATCGGCCGATGACAGGATGACGCAGGGTCCGGGCGAGATGGACGGCGTCACGCTGATCGTGGGCGTTACCGAGCTGGTGACCGTCGGCGTGGGGCTTGGTGTGCTGGAGCGCGTCGGGGTGGGGCTCGGGGTGCCGGAGCCAGTGGGCGTGACAGAGGGAGTGGTGGAGGGCGTGAGGGAGGGCGACGGGGTGCCCAATGCCACCGACCCCACACACAAGCTCAGCCGGATGCGGGCCGAGCGCTCCAGGCTGGACCAAGAGTCGCCGCTCTTGAATGCCAGCGTGTCCATCAACACCGCCTTTGATGGATCATTGGCGACCTTGGTGGTGGTGGCCTCGAGCCAGGTGCCTTGCGGGTTGGTGGGCAGTAGCACGAGCCAGTAGGAAGACCCGCTGGTCAAGGTGATGGGCGACCATGAATAGAAAGGCCCCTGGAGCGCGGCGGAGAGGTCGGTCTGGCTGCTGGTGTCGAACGAGGTGCCGCCGATGACGCGGCCAGGTTGTCCTCCTTCATCAGTCCATAGCTGTGCCCACGAGATGCCGCGCCCGCCGTATTGGTTGAGCGCCAGCTCGATCGCGTTGATTGTGACGTCAAAGTTAGCCGTGAGATGCTGCGCAAGAAGCTCGCCCGAGAGTCCAAAGCCGTCCGCTGGTTCACGAAGGTTGCTGGCCCACTCGTTGCATCCTTGACTGTGCGGCTGCTCGAGGAGGGCCAGAAAGGTAATGAGGACCAAGCGGAGCAGCCACCGAGAGGGGCAGCCACGCATGAAGACCCAACGCGTGAGTGTAGCTCTGTTTCCTCTGTTTCCAGTGTTGGGCCAAACACTGTAAACAGTGCTGGATAACTAAAAAAGGTTGCACCTCCAGGACCAGAGCCAAACTCAAGCCCGAGTTTTTTCTTGTCCTGAAAAGAAAAGATTCGCTGCAAAAGGCGCAGGAAAAGCTGGCGAAGGCGAGCCGAACCGAACGCAAGAGCTGCACGGGGGAGAACAGCAGCGGCCAAGCACAAGCACACAGAGGAAGACCACCACATGAAAGCAGCCAGCAAGAAGAAAGGAGCCGCAGGCGCTGCTGCCGGTCCAAAGCCGGTCGTCATCGTGCTCGCTGGCCTGCCCGGCTCTGGGTTCGTGTCACACCAAACAAAGAAAAAGACCTTTTTGCACACAACGCAAAGTTGCCTTCTTCTTCTTCCTTTCCCTCTTCTCACTGCTGCTTTACCTTCCCCCCCCCCCAATTTGGTGGCTCTCACCAGCAAGTCGACCTTCTCGACGGAGCTGGAGAAGACGAGCGGGGAGGGCTGGGTGCGCGTCTCCCAGGACGACTTGGGCTCGGCTGACGAGTGCAAGAAGCAGATGGAGAAGGTCTCCCTTCTAAACAACCTTTTTGCTTTATTATTTGCACGAAATTAACAAAAAATCAACAAATACGCGGTGGCAGGCCATCAAGAGGAAGAAGTGCGTCGTCATCGACCGGTGCAACTTCTCTGCTGGCGACCGCAAGGCACGCGCACTCACGTTCAACTTCAGGCGCGCCGTGGTGGCTCTGACCCTCATCAATCATCGATTGCGCCGGCAGATGTGGGTGACAGAGGCCAAGCGGCACGGCGTGACGCACGTGGAGGCCATCTACTTTGACGTGCCCCGGGAGGAGTGCATCCGACGCGCGGGCCTCCGGCGCGGCCACCCGACCCTCTCCGCCGCCAAGGTACTGAACAACGCATGCCGCACGCACACACATTTCTATACACAACCCTGGAACGTGACGTGACATGCGACACGCGCATGTGACGACGACAGGCGGAGGAGGTGATCAGAGAGTTCGCGGGGGCGTTCGCGCAGCCGACGACGCACGAGGGATTTGCGCAGGTGACGGCTCTCACGGCCGATGCGACACAAGCCCGCAACGAGCTCAAGCGCCTGCGCGATCTCGCCCCTTCCGCCAAGAAAAAATAGGTTGAATAAGAAAATAAAAATAAAAATAAAAACAAACCTGTAATTATTGCCATTTTGCCTTATCATACAAGTTTCTTTACGCTCTCTTGGCCTCTTCTTCGCCACTGTATGTTTGAGTGATTAAAACAAATTTTAAAAAACAATTGCTTTTTAAAAAACGGAATGTACTTTTCTTCTTCGACCCAGCCGAAGGACTGGCGGACGGCCTTGGCCCATCCGCGGGCCTTCTCTTGCCGCACGGCGGGCGTCATGCGGGGCACGAACGCCGTCTCGGCCTGCGCGTGGAGCTCCGTCAAGAAGGCGCGCGAGTACAC
Source organism: Acanthamoeba lenticulata (assembly GCA_002179805.1). Classification (NCBI taxonomy): domain Eukaryota; phylum Discosea; order Longamoebia; family Acanthamoebidae; genus Acanthamoeba; species Acanthamoeba lenticulata. Next base: position 11,045 of record NAVB01001432.1, on the reverse strand, counting down.
GCCCACGGCCAGGCCCGCCCCGACGGCCGCCCCGAGCGCCGTCGTCTCCACCGTCGGTCCGCGCGCTGGCGGCCAGTGACGTCAGCACCAACACCATGAGCAGCGGCAGTGTCGACAAGAAAGGCTCACGTACTGACTTCGATGCCGAGAAGGTCGGCCTGGACTTGGAGGAAGAGGTCGTTGACGGCCATCCCGCCGCCGACCTTGAGGGACTTGAGGCGCAGGCCGCCGTCCTGCTCGTCCGCGGTGAGCGCCTCGAGCACGTCGCATGTCTGGAAGGCGACGCCCTCGAGCACGGCCCGGGCAAAGTGGGCCCGCTTGGTGGTCGAGCTCAGCCCGACGGCCACCCCGCGCGCGTCGCTGCGCCAGTGGGGCGCCAGAAGGCCCGTGAAGGCCGGCACAAAGTACATCCCGCCGGCGTCCTCCACCGATCCGGCCACCTCCTCTGCCAACACGCGCACACGGGCGTTGTTAGTGTCGACAACAACAAAGTCGACGATAAACACGGTCCCTGAGGACGGTACCGAGCTCGGCGTAGGAGCCGACGAGGCGCAGGTCGTGGAGGAGCCACCTGACGGCCTCGCCCGCCATGGCGATGGCGCCTTCGAGCGCGTAGTGGGGCGCCTCGTCGGGCCCGAGCTGATACCCGACGGTAGTCAGGCCGTGCTGGCTGTGGACGATCGCCTCGCCCGTGTTGACGAGCAGGAAGCAGCCCGTCCCGTACGTGTTCTTGGCCTCGCCCCGCTCGAAGCACAGGTGGCCCACCAGCGCCGCCTGCTGGTCGCCCAGGCACTGTATCGTGTTGTTGTTTGTGGTATTCATGTTATTCTCGCGGCCGTCGCGACCAGCTGTTGTCGACGCCGACAATGACAACAGTGGCTGCAAGGCGTACGCAAGTGATGGGCACGCCGGCGAGGGGTCCGCGGGTGAAGCGGCCGTACTCCTCGGCCGAGCTCCGGATCGAGGGGAGGATTGATGCCGGAATCTCAAACACGCTGCCAGGCAAAAGCGAAAAAAGCGACAATAAGGAAAGAACGAAAGCGATGACGACATGAAACGTTAATGATTGGGGCAAAGGAGAAGTTGAGCGCACTCGCAGGCGGTCTGGTCCCACTGGAGAGTCTTGAGGTTCATGAGCATCGTGCGGCTGGCGTTGGTCACGTCCGTCACGTGCGCGCCGCCATTCACTCCACCCGTGAGATTCTGAGTGTCAGGTCTCGTTAGGATTTTTACGCATAAATGAAAATTAATCATTTTTTAAATGATAAAAAGATGAAGAAAAAAACTAAATTAGCACCCAAATGAGCCAGGTGTCGACGGTGCCAAACATGCAGCGGCCGGCGTCGATGGCCTCGCGCACAGCGGGCACGTTGCGAAGAAGCCAGACGAGCTTGGTCGCCGAGAAGTAGGTGGACAGCGGGAGGCCGCAGATGGGCCGCAGGGCGTCGCGCCCGCCCGTGCGGAAGGCCTCCCCGTGGCGCAGCAAGTCCTCCACAATCCCGTGCGTTCGGCTGTCAAGCCACACTACACTCACATTTTTAAAAAACGAATAAAAAGAATGACAAAAATATAAGAAACGAATAAAAAGAAGAATGTAAAAGTGGTCGCCATGTGGGAAAGGGGACTCTACCGATGGCATTGTAGAGGGGCTTGCCGGTGAGGCGGTCCCACACGAGCGTGGTCTCGCGCTGATTGGTGATGCCCACGGCCTTGATGTCCGACACCGCGAAGCCCAGGGCGGTCAGCTTGGCGATGGCGGCCGCGATGCACTCCTCGCTCTGCTGCAGGATGGCCTCGCCCGAGTGCTCGGCCCACCTATGGGACAAATAAAGAAACATATTTATTTAGATTTTTTAATAATTAAAAAAACAAAATATGAAACGAAAAAGAGCGGATCAACACGCACCCGGGCTGGGGATATAGAGGCGGCAGTTCCATTTGATGAGACACAACGATGTTGGTGCGCGAGTCAAACACGATGAAGCGCGTGCTGGAGGTGCCTTGATCCAGCGCGCCGATAAAGGGCGGCACAAAGTTCGCCTTCGTGTGGCCGCTTGTGGCTCCACTCGCTCCACTGTGGCGCTTGTTGAGCAAGACAGCCGCCAACGACACGCCGGCTGCCGCCGCCAGCGCCAGCAACTGCACTTTAACGGTCTCGTCCATAGGTTCTTCTTCTTGTTCCTGGCAGATAAAGGTTGTTTAAACTATTTCTTCAATTTTCTCTTCTTTCCCTGGTTTTCAACTCGTCATGACGATGGAGGTCGTTGGTGGGGCTCCTTATGCCCCAAGGAGCTGGTACGACCGCGTACGCGAAAGGTTTTTGGCATTTTATTTCTTTGTTGTTCGGTAACATGCGACGAGCAATGAAGAAGGTAAACGATCCATCATCATCATCTCTTGTCGTCGTAGGGGTAGTTGAGGTGGACCTGGTCACGCCAGCGGCCTCTACGACCGGCTGCGGCTGCGGCTGCGACCACGGCGTGGCGGAGGCGAAGGCGACAAGTGACGCCTGCGGGGCGGCGGACTGGGCGAGCGCGACAGCGACCGCCTCTTGCGGCCGCCAAAGCGCGAAGGCGGAGGCGAGGGCGATCGCCCGCGCGGAGGCGAGCGCCGACCGTAGCCGCCACCACCGCGGCCGCGCGGGGGCGAGTAGCCGCGGCCGCCTCGCGGAGGTGAGCGTCGCGGGCCGTCGAAGCGGCCGCCTCGCGGAGGCGAACGCCGCGGACCGTCGAAGCGGCCGCCACGCGGAGGTGAACGCCGCGGGCCGCCGCGCCAGTTAGCAGGCGGGCCGCCGCGCGGGGGCGAGCGTCCACGGAAGGGGCCGGGGCCTCTGGCCCACGGGCCGGGTGATCGCCGCCTGGGCGGGAGGACGGCCTGAACCTTCACCACGTTGCCGTCGATTTGGCCCTGTGCGCGGCGAGGAGCACGTACACACAAGGTTAAGTTGGCTTGAAGACGAAGAAAGAGGAAAAGAAGAAGACGTACGCCATCCATGCGCTTGAGGGCCTCGACCGAGTGGTCGTATTTTTCAAACTCGACATAGGCAAACCCTTTGGGCTGGTCGATGCGGCGGTCCCAGCCGAGCTCGACCCGCAAGAGACGGCCAAACTGGCCAAAGATCTCACGCAGGTGCTCTTCGTTCACGTTGCGCGTGAGGTTGCTCACGTGCAGCTTCTTGGGCTGGGGCGAGGGGCTCCGTCGCCTGTTGTTGCGCCGCCGAACCATATCAGCATCATCGTCATCATCACCACAACGAAGACGGGACAGCGCTGAGGAAGAGGACCTGACGGGGCTGCGGCGGGGGCTGCGGCGAGGGCTGCGTGAACGCGAGCTGCTACTGGGTGAGCGCGATCGGCTGCTCGACCGGCTAGAGCGTGAGGAAGACCGTGACCGCGAGCCAGAGCGCGACCTGGACCTAGAGGAACGGGAAGATGAGCGAGAGCGCGAGGGGGACCTCGAGCGCGACCTCTTCTTCGGCGAGGGCGATCGACTCTTGGCCGACGTTTCCTTGTCAGCACCACCACGGGCAGGTGACCTGCAAAAGTTGGGCATAAAATGTGCAACAAGATTTTGTTAACAGCCCCATCTGCAATTCCTTTAGGCATAAAGGAGGAAAGAGGAATGGGCATGGAAAAGCGCGAGAGGAATCACTCACGACATGATCAGGAAAGAAAGCTGCTCCTTTGATCCTCTTACTCTGAATGGCAGATCTGGGCAGTGGAAAAAAGAAAAGGGCAAGAATTGTTGTGAATATTGAGCACTCTTTGTGCAGCTTCGAGCAGGCAAAAAAGAATAGAGAAAATAGACGGCTTACATTGGTGACCTGATCTGGACCCACACATACGCCATGTCTGACGACGATTTCTTGGATGATTTTGGTAGCAAGGTGCGGCCAGGAGAATTGGGTGCTCTTGCCCAGTCAGAGATGATTACCACGCACACCCATCAGGTGCCCGCCCCCTCCTCCCGATTCGGCCGCCGAGCGAATTGGCCTATTTTGTCTTACATGGCCCTCATTATCCAAAAAGGCGGGACGTACGCTCGTTTCGAAAGGGTTTGACAACAAGTTCAAGTGCATCATCGACTCCCTCCGCAGGCGTGACCTGGCCGGCTCCTACCGCGTGGCAATTGCTACTGCCGAGGTCATGAAGGTGGTCGTCTCTTCCTCGCGATGGACTTCAGCCCAGACGGTCATCGACCGTGTCAAGGAGATTGGCAGGCTTCTCATCAACGCTGCTCCTCTCGGTACGGCACGATTGGCACAAGATCTTGTGCGCACAAATAAGCGATTATTCGATTGTTGCTCATATCTTTCTGTCATCGGCAACTGCAGAGCTTACGATTGGAAACGTCGTGAGGCGAGTGTTGTCGATCATCCGCGAAGAGTACCTGGCGTGCCAGTACCAGGAGAATCAAGAGCAGGGCAGCGAGGAGATTGCGCGCGTGCTCGACCCGCACTCGTCGCCAGCCCTGTACAAGATGCTCGGGCACGATCGGGACGAGGTCTACACGGAGCCCTACGACATCAAGGCCTCCGTGCAGACCTCGGTGGGCGACCTCATCGACGAGATCAACAACCTCTATCGTCTCATCGCCGACCAGGCCATCCAGCACATCCACAGCAATGAAGTCGTCATGACCTTTGGCCTCTCCAAGACCGTGGCCGAGTTCCTCATCGCCGCCGCGCGCAAGCGCAAGTTTGACGTCATCGTCGCCCAGTCTGCTCCCTCCTACACTGGTACACCACTAACTACTCTTGATGTAATTTATGTATCGTTAAGCATTTTTTATTTATTTAAAATTATTTTATTTTCAGGCAACGAGACGGCGGCGTCGCTGTCCCGGGCAGGAATCGAGACTACGATCATCCCGGACTCGGCCATCTTTGCGATGATGGCGCGCACCAACAAGGTCATCCTCGGCACCCACGCCGTGCTGGCCAACGGCGGCCTCATTGCCTTCACCGGCTCCCACGCCGTCGCCCTCGCCGCTAAGCACCACGCCGTACGGCCAGCCTTTATTTTTATTTTTAATTTTATTTGTTTATATTTTAGCCATAATTTGAGTTGACGCGTGTGATGCTGTTCAGGTGCCCGTGGTGGTGTGCATGGGCCTCTACAAGCTCTGCCCGCTGTACCCGACGGCGCAGCAGGACTCGTTCAACTCGTTTAACCCACCCGGCTCGGTCATGCCGTTTGCCGAGACGACCGACATGGACCAGCTCCACGTTGAGAACCCGGCCTACGACTACGTCCCGCCCGAGCTCGTCTCTCTCTTCATCACCAACTTGTACGCCAGCACACTTTACTCTTTGTTTTATTGTTTTTATTTTATGTTTATTATTATTATTTGGTCATGATGCTGACGTCTTGCCACAGCGGAGGACACAGCCCGTCGTACATCTACCGGTTGCTGGCCGAGTACTACCACCCGGCCGACTATGTCCTCTGATTCTGTCGACGTACGCTGGCCAGCCAGCCTCTCTTTCTGTCTCTTTCGCTTTCGTTCTTTCGTTTTGTAGCGGCCACACGAGTGTGGCCAACCCGAACAAGAGGAAAAAAAATATAATAAACAATTGGTGTTTGTTTACCACCCACACTGCCTTGATGCTCGGCAACAGCAAAGGTGGAATGGTCTGTACATCATTGTCATCGTGTACGTTCTAGAAAGTGCGCACGGAGACCACCTCGACCTCGAGCTCGGTCTTGACGCCAAAGCCGAACACGTTGAACGAAAACGACGCCCCCACCTTGGCTGCACTCAAAAAAGTATAAATATTAATTGAAAAATAAAATAATTAAAATAAACGGGGATCTGACAAGGAAGGAGAGAGACGGACCGCCAAGATGGATGCCCTTGAAGTGGGCCTGAGAGACTTTGCTGATGCTGTTGATGCCCATCTCGAGGCCACGCCGGAAACCACGCTCCCGAAGGCCCTCCCGCTTGCTGCCAGCGCTCGACTTGAGGCCCGGGGAGTCGGCCGCCTTGGCCGGCCCGACCGCCTCCCCGGGCTGCTTCTGCTGCTGTTGTTGTTGCTGCTGCTCTTCGGGTTCTTCGTGGTCGATCAGGGCGACGATCCGGCTCCACGACTTCATCCACTCGTTCCCGCCGCCCTCTTTGCCCTCGCTTCGTTCTTTCTTCGAACCGTCGCTTTCGCTCTTTTCCGTCCCGCCCGACAGGATCCGGTAGGGGCTCAGTGCGAACCGGCCGGCCTTGTTGGCAGCTGGCGACGCCTTGGCGGCGCTCGCGTCCTCGCTCCGCTTGGCCTCCTGCTCGGCCTTGGAATCGCCTCCGGCGGTGGGATTCGTGCCCGCGGCGTCGGGCGTCGTCGCCGGAGTCGTCGCCGGCTGCTGGGCGAGGGGCAGCGTGGTGGCCACGCGCAGGAAGTTGACCTGGAGGTAGACCGAGATGAGACCGAGATCGATCTGCACCTTCACATAGCCGACCCACCCGAGCGAGTCGATCTTCATCTGCGTGGCCTTGAGCGCCAGCACCATCGTCTCGATCGCCTCATCGTCCTTTTCCTTTTCCACTGCTTTTTCGAAAGTTAATTCAATAAGCAAAATTCTAGTTTTAAAAGAAGAAATTGAATAAAAATGACATAATAGAATAAGAACAAAAATGGCCGTACGGGGTATGTCGTCGGCTAGCGGCTCCATCTCGGAGGCGCTGCCGGCAAGGGCGCTGTCGAGGCGCTGAAGGCGGCGTTCCTCGAGGCGCCGCGCGACGCAGGGCGCCACCTTCTCGAGGATCGGCCGCCGCCCGGCGGGACTGCCATTGCTGCCGTTGGAACCGCCGATGCCGCCACCAGACTGCTGCTGCTTTTGCTTGCGGAGGCGACGCTCGGCCTTTTCGCGCAGGCGGCGGCTCCACTCCTCGGAGGTGATGGAGCTGATGATGCTCTCCGTCCTGATCTCGAGCGTGATCTCGAACCCGATCGACACGCCCCCTGTCCACGAGCATGTGCGCGCAATCGCGGGGCCGTCAGTTGAGTCACGCAACGACCAGAGGCAGGTCAGTGGCAGCGGCGGCGGCGGCGGCGGCGGCGGCGGCGGCGTACCGGAGAAGGACGGGGCGCCGAGGCCGAAGATGATGCCGAGGCGGCCGGTGATGCGGAAGTCGCGGAGTTGGTAGGCCAGGTTCTCGATCCGCCGCTTGAGGTACCGCAGCTTTTCCTTCAGCTTCTTGGCCCACCACGCGCCCTTGGCCTCGTCGCTCTCGCTCTCGTCCTCGACCGTCGTCTTCTCCTCTACGCTCGTGCTCCCTGTGCGTGCGTGCGGTGTCGTCTCAGGACACACGCGCACACGGCACGACACGACACGGCACACACACGCGCGCAGAGACGTACCGACGACGCCTCCGAACTGGCCCTGCACGAAGAAGGTCGAGCTGAGGACGGGCGAAGTGAACTTGCCCTTGACCTGCACCGATCCGATCAACTTGAGGGCCTGGAACTTGACCACGATCTGAGGATGATCATGACGACCATGACGAGGACGTTGTTGACGATCAGCAAGTCGGTAGGTCGGTGAGGCAGCCATGTGAGACCAAAAAGCAAGAAAGAAGAACAGAAAAAAAATGTCTGCTTGCCTTTGTCATGAGCGCCGCCGAAATGGTCTCGACGTCGTTGGCCGACGCGGCAACTGAGGCCTGCGAGCCGCTCAGCACGGTCGCGGCCGCAAGTCCCGTGACGTCCTTCTCTCACCCCCCCCCCCGCCAGTCACAAGAGAAACGTCATGTTAAGGTTTCTGCATCGATTGTCTTCTAGGGAACGTCGTACGGGGTCAGGCGACGAGGGCGTGTTGGTGGCCGAACCAGCAGTCAACGCCCGCAGCATGTTGGCCAACTGAGACGTCTCAGTCAAGTGGTGGTGCAGAGAACCACCACGAGTTCTTTCTTAGGCGTAACGCAATGCGAAGAATGACCAATGGGCAGGCAAGCGGAGCAAGTTAAGAAATGAAGAATTAATTGCGCTTTCATTATTTGCATAACTTGTGTCTTGTCGAAAGGCGACGATGAGGTTTTCCTCTATTGCCGTGCTGGCTTTGCTGTCATGCATGGCGCTTCCCCTTGGCACGGGTCTACGCGTTGCCTCATACAACATCAGGTTGCCCCCCCCCCAAATCCCTCTTCCTTTCGGTCTCCGGAAAGTTCCGCGCTCTAAAGCTCCTCCCGTCCGGACGGAACCGTGCAGGAGCGGCTCCGGGATGGACGGCGTGTACAACCTGAGCCGCACTGCTGAAGCAATCCGGCAGTTGGGAGTCGACATCGTCGGCCTTCAGGAAGTGGACAACAACACTGACCGCCACCCACATGACGACCAGGTTTGTCTCAAGACAATCGGCGGCCACGCGCTTGCTCACGCTCCAAGGCCTGTGTGCAGGCGCAGCTGTTGGCCAACATGACCGGCCTCAAGCATCACGTTTTCGCCAAGTTCAGGGACTTTGAGAATGGCGGCTATGGCGTTGCCATTTTGTCTCGTTTCCCCATCGAGAGTTCACTCTTTTATCACTACGCCAAGCCTACCAAGCTGGGCTGTGCGTATTTACACATATACTCTACCGTGCAGGTTCAGGAATTAACAACATAACCCACCACAGATCACACTGTTTTCTCAGCCAAACAATGTGCAGTGCCTTATGAAGGTGATTATTGCCAAGGTGCTGTGGCAGTCCAAGTGGATACAGGATCACACAAAATATGGTTCAGTACTACTCACTTGGGTACGTATGTGGTCAATTTGTTGATTTACTTAGTGTTTATAGACCAATGCTTGATGTACACACAGGAATTGGCTTCAATGGGGCGGTACAAGCTGAAGAAGCCAAGCAATTGACAACATTCCTTGCTAGCCTGCCCAAGGCAAACCCTTCAGGCCAAAATGTTGTCATCATTACTGGTGACTTTAACTCAATTCCTTCTTCTGAAGCAATTGGTACTTTGCCCTTCTTGGTTAATGTTGCTGTTGATATCCACACTAACCAATTTCACAGCTAACATGGTCAAGGCAAACGGCATTGAGTTGATGGACAGCTGGTCCCATTGTGGTTATGGGGTGTGTTCTTTCTCCCTCCTATGGTGATTTTCTTGTAGGCACTAACCACTTTTATTGTGCAGAATGGCTACACATTCAATAGTGCCAGTCCAACTGAACGCATTGACTATGTCTTCTTTGCTTCGTCAGGGTCTGCTAATAGCACACTGAAATGCAAAGCTGCAGTCCGCAACACACAAGCATCAGATCATCGTCCTCTTTATGTTTCTTTTCCTCTGCTTTGATCGAAGCAGGGATCAAACACCAAATGCAAGAGACAATTTTTAGCTTAAATTTTTTTCTTGTGGACCGTCCCCACAAAAAGAAACGCCAGGCATCGGTGCCACGCAAGGAACAAGCAAACTTGGTTACAACAAAGATGAAGAAGGTGAGCCCAGCCTCAGTTTGGCGAGAAGAAGAGGTGACGCTTCCCGTGGAGCTCGTCGACGCTGTTCTCCGCCTCGTGCACCCTTTGGCCATGCCCGCTTGCCGCGCCGTGTGCCGCACATGGCGCGCGGTCCTGCGACGCCACGAGCTGGCCGAGTCCGACCCGCGCGCTGGTGGCCACGGCTTTGCCGTAAAGCTGGCCGGCATGGGCTGGCTCAGCGTGCTCCAGTGGGCCCGCTCGCAGGGCTGCCCGTTGAACCAGCTCGCATGCCAGGAGGCCGCCCAAGGAGGCCACCTCGACGTGCTCCGGTGGTTGCGCGCCTGCGGTTGCCCCTGGACTGAGCACACATGCAGCCACGCGGCCAAGGGCGGCCACTTGGAGGTGCTCCAGTGGTTGCGCGCCAACGGCTGCCCTTGGGACAGCATGACTTGCTCCAGCGCCGCCATGCAAGGCCACATGACCGTGCTTCGGTGGGCGTTCGACAACGGCTGTCCGTTGGGAGAGCGAATCTGCAGCGCCTTGAGATGGCCGCCCTTGGCCGCGCGCGCACATGTGTTCTCGTTCCAGGGATGACTGCCCTGCTCGCTCACCCACTGGAGCACCTCGAGATTGCCGCCGGCCGCCAGTGGTTGCGCGCTCGGGACTGTCCGTGGGACCAGAGCACGTGCGACTTGGCGGCGCAAGAAGGCCACCTGGACGTGCTCAGGTGGGCGCGTGCCCAAGGCTGCGATTGGAGCCCGAGCTGGATCTGCGATGCCGCTGCAGCGCGCGGCAATTTGGAAATGCTGCAGTGGGCGCGCGGACAGGGCTGCCCCTGGAGCAGCTCCACGTGCTCTTCGGCGGCCAACGGCGGGCACTTGGAGGTGCTCCAGTGGGCCCGCGCCAAAGGCTGTTGCTGGAACGCCGAAACGTGTTCTTTCGCGGCCAAGGGCGGCCACTTGGAGGTGCTCCAGTGGGCGCGCCAAAAAGGTTGTCGATGGGACAAGTGGACGTGCGCCTTCGCGGCGGCCGGCGGCCATCTCGAGGTGCTCAAGTGGGCGCGTACCAACGGCTGCCCGTGGGACGAGAGCACTTGCAGCGAAGCGGCCAAGGGCGGCCACCTGGAGGTGCTCCAGTGGGCGCGCGCCAACGGCTGCCCGTGGGACGAGGACACCTGCAACGAAGCAGCCAAAGGAGGCCACCTGGCCGTGCTCCAGTGGCTGCGCGCCAACGGCTGCCCGTGGGACAACCAGAACGCGATCTTCGAAGCGACCAAGAAAGGACGCCGAGAGGTGGTTCAGTGGCTGCTTGCTCAGGAATGCCCCCGCGAGCGACGAGTAGACCCAGCACAGCATCGCCCCAGTCCTCGCCTTCTGCAAGTAGAAGGGGCGCTCCTTCTACGCACATAATAAATGGATCATTATTTGTATATTTTTTGATTATTTTTTCGTTTATTCTTCTCTTTAATATTTCCATTGCGTTGTTGCCCCTCCAGTGGTTGAACTGGTTTAGTGGTGCTCCTTGGCTTTGTCCTCGCCAAGAGGCTCCACATCAAGCACCTCCTTCTCCTCGTCGTGGTGATGGTGCTCGGCATGGTGATGGTGGTGCTGGTGCTCCTCCTCCTTCTTCTGGTTGTGGTGGTCG